>PVJX010004398.1:0-95367 GCA_004027295.1 Dolichotis patagonum | reverse complement strand
AAAAAAAATCACGACCAACAAAATAGGACTCAGCTCATTTCAGCTACAAGTCACAAAATGTGCTTTTTATCATTAAGTGCTTTTTTCAGGTGCACATTTTGCAGAGAATGGGATCCTTTTACAAGTAATAAAATCCCAAGAGACTTAACTTCAACCAATGAATGAATTTGGCTCTAATGATATATAAATAAATATTTTTCTTGGTTCCTATAATTATCCAATGCCATGCTGCTTGGTTCATCATTCAGAAAACAGAAGAAATTTAGTCATTCTTGCCCCTGACCCAGGCAAACATTTTTCTTGTTTTTCAGTCAAGGTATTTACTTCATATGAACTCTTTTTTGTTTTGCTTATATTATATACACAATCAAGAGAATACTGATCTGTAAATTTATTCACCTCACTATTTAATTGAAATGCCCTTTGATTATAACATCCGCTTACCTTTCAATTATTTCATGAGTCTGTATTATTTTTCCAAGTTTTATAATTTTTGTCACTACATAGTTTTAATGCAAAGTCATTACATTTCTTATGAGAGGTTGGTACATATACATTACACATGTTAACTTTTTTAACTCCCTTTCACTTATCTCCCTCCCCTGTACCTCTACTTATTAGTCACTTTCACATTTGCAATAGATCTGTCTCCCTACTGGGTGTTACCTACTTTTTATGTTCCTCTTTATTTATATTTTGTGTTTCTGATGCAAGAGAAACCATGTGAAATCTAAGCTCGTGTGTCTGATTTATTTTACTTAACATCATAGTCTCAAGTTACATCCATTTTCTTACAAATGACTTGTTTATCATTCTTTATGACATAGTAGTAATCCATTGTGCATGAATACTGTACTTTATTCATTCATCTGTTGGTGGACATTTCCAAGATTTAGCAATTAAGAATTGTGCTTCCATAAACAAGGGTGTTCATGGATCACTGTGGTATAATGTCTATCACTCTTTTGGGAACATACTTGCAAGGGAAACAGCTGGGTCAAAGTAATATATAGTTTTGGATTTTTTTTTAATGAGTGTGTCTAATTTCCATACTGATTTCCCTAGCGGTTGTATTCTTAGAGCTACTCTCGAAAAGTTTAAGGCATTACTGTCTATAAAATGATAAAACTTTCTTCCTTTAAGCAATCTATGTTAGTTTTAGTGAAAGAATAGCATTTATTATGTGGGTCATGACTTAGCTCCCACCTATGACCTGGATCTTCAAGTTTGTGTCTTTGGGCACTTCTAGAGATGAGCCCTTGGTTAACTTGATTGAATATTTAATAGGTAGACAGATTAATAGACAGATACATGCAAGCATATGTGCATACACACATACACACATACACACATACAAAGATACAGATACTTCATTTCAGTCATATTTATTCCCTGTTTAGAAACTCTGTGGCTTCTGTCTAAAGTAAAACTATAAATTTTTCAATCATCCTTTTCCAAAATATTGCATCTTCTCCCATTTTTAATTTAATATGATGTGATATTTTGATAATTAAAACTAAATTAAATCTTACATGAGTTTCTTTTTCCTGTAGAAGAAAAGATCCTAGACAGTTGAGCACTACAGAGTAGAACAGTGCCCAGTTTTGGTCCTTTAGCATCTTCTTCTATGTGTGGGAACCACGCAGGTGTTCTATGCATTACGGTACCAGAAAGTAATATATATCAGTTTTGTAAGAACAATAATTAATATTATGAATATTAATATAATCAGCATTCTTGGGAAGGATATATCTAATGCAGAATCTACCTCCATATAATTAGAATGAAACTGAACAGAGTGTGTGGGAGTGTGCCTTGGAGTTTGTAGTTACACACTCCCTATCAGAAACACTGACTCCCTAGTTCATTAATTATGTAATTGGACTGCCGCAGCCTGAGAGCCCTAAACATAAAATGAGAATAACAACAGTGTCTGAAAGGGCTATGACATCTTCACTGTAAGAGCCCACCTAGAATATGTAGTTTTCATCCCCTGTAAGTTTCGTACAAGAACATCAAGTACAAGACCCTGATGCAAATTCACCTTGTCTAGAAACACTTAGCTAAGTAACTTCCCATAATTTATTCATATCTAGCATGCAATGTATTCAGAGTCATATTCACTGTTCTTGTATATATGTAAATTTCAATAACGATATCAGGAAATCCCTGTCAAGCACCATTATCCCAAGGAGTGAAGGGATTTGGGATGAAACTTTTGTTTTTGAGAATCTCATGGTGGAAGGACTGTGTTTCATGTTCAAGACAAGTTAGTACTGATTAAAACTCTGCTTCTTAGAATATAGCCAGGCATAATGCACATCCTCCCTGTCCTTATGCTACTGTATTTCATTTATTTGGGAGCAATGTGGATGTAGATGCCTCGGATAATGGTACTGTACTATGCTATGTTTATCAGCATCCATGTCATTCCCGAGACCGACCATGTTGGGAAGGGATGGTCACTATGCACTGGTCAGCAGTTTCCACTGCACAGAGTTATTTTCATGGTGGATATGGAAGGCAATTGGAAACCAAAATGCACGTTAATTATTGTCACCCTTTCCCTGTGCGCCCCTCATCTGACGTACAGGTGTGTTCATTCTTATCCACGAGTTTCTGTCCATGACCCTAAATCATAAATCTGCCAATCTATTCGGGCTTCTAACAGCAACAAAGGTCTGCACTGGTTTTATTTTTATGTACCTGTCCATCACAGCAAAAGAGCTAATTCTCTCTCTCATGAAGATGAAGAATAAATTCATGGACAAAAGGGGGAATTACAGAGCGAGTTTATTAGAAATATTAAGAAGTAAAAAGCATTTGTTGACAACCCACATAAAAGGGATAGAAGTTCAGTAAGCTTTCCTTGTTCTGGCATTATCTATTTAAGCGGAAGTACTTGTTTTAAAAGTAATCTTCCTATTTTGTGTTTCTAATGCTTCTCCAGAAAAACAGAGGTGCTGTTAACTATAGAAATGGGAAGAGGAGAAAGGGTGGGCTCTTGTTCCAACATCTGCCTCAGCATTACTTTATGCAGTTTCCCTCTATATACTCACATTGCAAAAGAAGTCAACTCAGTACACGTTTTGTGACTGCATTGCATTTCATAGCTAACTTTGATTGACACTTGTATATCTTCCTTTCCTCCATATACGGGCAAATCTCTAACATGGTCTGATACTTTTTGCTTAAATATAATAATGTCACTGTTTCTCAAATCACACAACAATAGATCACATTTCATATGGTATAAATTCAAAACCAATAAATAGAAATAAAGAGTGTGTTATCAGACATAACTCAGAAATTTGAAACATAATCAGCTATGCATGTTTTAATTCAGCATGCCTATTTGTGTTTGCGATTCAGTTTGATGAACACTCATTTTCCAAGCAACTTGACTTAATCATGCACAGACTTTAGTGATGAAATCAGAGTTGACACATTCAAAATTAAAAATAATGCTTCCTAGGGATTTTAAAAACACATAGCTATAACAATTATTAAAGTAATTTTCTTGAATAACAAAACAAGAACTAAAGATTTTTGAGGGAAAGAGTAAGCACCTAAAACAATGAGTTCAGGGTATCTGAGGATCTGAGGATGAGGAGTACAAGATGTGATTCTTCAATCATAGGTAGAGGAACTGATTTTCTGTAAGTGGTGGGAAATCGCTCCTGCTTGGCAAGGGCGAGGTCATGAGTTCAATCCCCAGTACAAGAAGAGAGAGAGACAGAGAGACAGAAAGAGAGAGAGAGACTAATCTTCTCTCTTAGAGGGGGAGTAAGAGAAAAATATACAGGTGTAGGTATTAGGAGATGTTGAATCATGGAATAGATCAGCTAATGGTTTTCCCTCGTAATGAACTGACAGTTTTAGAGCTGAATGCACAAGAACTGAGTTTATGACATCAGGCATCCACAGAGCAGACTTGGACATTAATATTTAAGCATTATTTGCCCTTTAACAATTTATATCCACTCATTATGAGTTAGATTCTTCAGCTGTAAAATGAGAATAACAATGCATCAGAGATTTATAATGATATAAAGTAAAATATCACAATAAATTTGTAAGTAGAAAGCCTTACACAAAGTACATAAAGTATAAAACTTAGATTTAGTAACAATACAGTGTTGGAATTATTTGAAGAAGATTTGAAACAGTGCTATACCTAGGAAAAATAACTGGTAATGAGACAAATGTGTCTCAGTTAAGAAGAAATATCACGGGAGCATAGAAAAAACAAATGGCCTTTTTGTTGCTTTGATTGTTGTTTGTAAATTGTCTTCAGAGATTGTTTTAAATTACTGCTTTAGGGCTGGGGAGTTATCTCAGTGGCATAAGTGCGAGCCTGCCTGCCAAGCACAAGGTCATGAGTTTGATCCCTGGTACCAGAACAAAACAAAACAAAACAAAAATCATTATATATATATATGTATATATATATATATATATATATATATATATATATATATATATATATAATTACTGTTTTAAACAAGAAGGGACCATTATCAATTGTCCCAATCCTATTTGCTTGAAATTGTTACCATAAAAAGTTAGTTATCAAATCCTCCAGAGAACGAGAGTTGTGCAGTAGTATGTCAACCATATCCGATGCTGGCTATTGAGAGTTTACAGTCAACTTCTTTAAGAGTAAAAAATAATGACATTCTTATGTCAGGACATTAAGAAAAATTCATGATTAGGTTCACCTTGAACAAAACTTCAGCAGGCAATTTGTGGGCTGGGATGTTTGGGATTACAAGGAATATTGGGGGGACCGTGGAACAAAATCTAAATAAAGGAAATAAGTCAGTATGTTGTCCAGGTATAAGCAAAAATAAAAGGATACATGAGAACTTTTGAGAATAGTTAAATAAACTCCCTCAGATCCCAGAGAACTTCAGGGATGTGGGAAGAAAGAATGAACAAGCATTTTAATGTAACAAACACCGAAAGCTCAAAGAAGGCAGCTGCTTCCTAGTAGAAGTGTGTTATCACATCCCAGTTGTTGCAGAGTGGGAAAGCTACCGGAAATGGAATGGTCACATCGCCAGCCATAGACCGACTCAAGCTAACAGGGGCATAAGGATAACACATTAGGAATTCGTGGAGTGGGGTGAGTCAAACAGAGATCATGCAAAGCCAGCTGGCAGCCAGTGCTTTCTGCCCATCACAGTGGGACAACCCCAGAGATTCAGTGTAAAGAGAAACAAGAGGCCTTGACTTACAGTACATGACATTAGTAACACAGAGTGTGAAAAGTTCTAGTGTATTCTTTATGTTTAATCACTTTATTTCAAGGAACAGAAATGATAAAACACAATTTTATAGAGACATATTTCAGAAAGAGTAGTAATTTGTTTCCAAATATGCATTCCAAATACAATTATGATTCTCCTGGTACATGTTTTCATCTCCCTTTGATTAACTTTAATAAAAACTACATTTGTATACATATGCGTACCTGTATATATTATTTTTGTAGAGTTCTAGCACCCCGCTGGAGTCCTTTGGCAGTCATCAAATAGTTTTGCAAAATTGCAGGCTCTCTCTGTTACTACTAAATATTGAAATATAAGCTGCTACCACATAAAAGTGATTCCTATTTCCCAAAATAATGAAATTAATCAATGAATATTGAGAAATGAGACAAATATTAATGCATGTGATCAAAATCAAGTAGAGCATCAAATCACAAATAATGCTGAAGAATTTATGAATGTGCAGTATTGAAACTTCACAAGGGCAGAGGTATTTTCAAGCTGATCCTCTAAATTGAGTAAGAATTACCTGGTGAAGGAAGTAGTTGAATTCCGACAATGAATTTCTCATCATGTGTTTGAAACAATGTTGGTAGAAAGTGGATGAAAGAAAGCAGGAATAGAACTAGAACAAAGACATTCACAGATACAAAATTGTGGATTGTAGGGCTGGGGATTTAGCTCAGTGGCATAAGTGCCTGCTTGCAAGCATGCAGTCATGAGTTTGAACCCTGGTACCCAGTAAAAAAATGTTTTAAAAAATATGGATTGTAGAGGCAATGTCTCTTTTATATTTTATGACAGTCTGGTAGACAAATACCCTTGTACAAGCAATTTTATGTGTATTGCTAAAATACATTAAAATTTCATGAGTTCCCAAACATTAACTAAGACATCTTCTCATAGGTGAGTTTCTCAGGACTGACAATGAAAAATCCTTTTTTAGGCTTCAGAAAACCAAGTGTTTAGAAAAAATCTGACTCTCTTTTTTTTTTAAATTTGTAATTTTATCTAGTTAAATATTCATTCAGTTCTACATGTAACACTGATATAGTATCAATACATGGAGCCTGGAAATTTCAAGTTAAAAAAGAGAGTTAGCATTTAGGAAACAGATTAGTGAGAAAGTCATTTATGCAAAGAACAATTTAAAGTATAAGAAGAAATATTTGTGAGTATTAGTGTTCTTACATATAGATGTCATTAATATGGATGCATTTTTTTCTTGTGCTTTTATATATTTCACATATGCTTTATAATAAGAATTTGATGGTTTTTAATGAAAGAAAACCCATAGTTCATCATTCTGTGGCATTGTTTGCTATAATTTCAATCTAAAATGTGCCTAATTTTTATTAGGTTGGTTCTTCCAACCAAAGAGCAGGGATGTCATTCCATTTTCTGATACAATCTTCAATCTCCTTTGTCAGAGTGCTTGTCATGGTTTGTGCCCCCAAGGGCCCATGCACTTTTAGATGAATCTAGAGTTTGGGACTGATTCATGGTTCAATGCTAGGATTAAGGAGTTTGGGATTAAGGATGGATGTTTGCCGAGACAAAATTCGCATCCTGATTGATAACATTGGTTGTAGATCGCAAAGGCTACAGGAAGAAACTACGCACAGACTTGTGGTGCTCCCCGCAGAGACAAAGTGGTTACATTTAAGTGATTAGATGATAATAGATGGTAAGAGTAGCCACACTGGAAACTGCATAAGGTAAACACGAGTACCTTATCTATAGTGTGGTTTTTATATAGGAAAGATAAATGCATGAAAAGTTCTTAGATATCAGGGACACAAAATGCAGTCACTTTGCTGTAATCTCTTGAAAGATCACTGTCTATTTATATGGGGCAAAATGTGTACATTTTCACTGCTGAGTATTGTGAATCCTTTCTTTAGTCATTCTGTGGGTTTAGTTTGTTAACAAAATAAGAACAACTTGTGGTTTTCCCCAAGCTCATGTTAGTTGTTTTGTGAATGTTTCAAACAAAAGTTCTCTACGGAAATACAATAGCTGCTAATCTACAGTGAGGAAACATTTTCTCTATAAAGGTTATTTTGCAAGTACATGTTTTTATGTAAATGTTTTTCTAGCTGATCTAATTTTTGTATATTATTTTTGTATGTGAATACGTATGATCTTGTTTTGATCAATTAATTCTTATTATCACAATATTCATAAAGTCCTATGGTTAGTAAGATGAATATATAAAAATTATAATGTTTATAATTAACGTGACATTTACAATTAACTGTCAAATACAATCAGGGCCTTTACAACATTTAGTGAGAAATGCTATTTGTTTTAATTATACAGGAGGAATTATCTATTTGAAATATAACCACCAAACTACTTCCCTCAACAAAATTCACAATTTCAAAATATAAATGTAATTAGATACAGTTAAAGAAAATGACAGCATTATATACTGTTTTAGGAGTTGGAAGGTCTTAGATTATAAGGGAAATAAGTGGGAAATTTTAGGTAGGAAAACAATATATTTAAAAACATAAATTAAATTTGATGATTATACCAGTTTTCTTATTCACAGAGTATATACGTAGTGTGTACAAGACTTGGTACAATAATTAATTTTTATGAAGAGTCATGAAATTTGGTTCACAGTGTTATATAGTGCTAACACATCCAGGGCTGAGTATCAGGATATCTTTTGCTTCAGTAATGAAAATATCCACAAGTGCATAAGGACTGCACATTTTTCAGAGATCAGCATAAGCAATACACATACATTATCTCATTTAGGCTTCTCAGTAATGGAATAAGGAAAGATGACCTCATCCTGCTTTCTGTTGATACCTGAGCCAGTGGGCACCTTGGCAGTGGGCTTAGATAGAGATGTGCCCATACAAATTGAAGATCCACTCAAGAGAACTAATAGGAGGAAGTTTCTGGGGACAACTGAGCTCTTTTTAAAAGGTAGAAGGAACTGTTAGCAGAATTTAGAATCCGTATGTATGTGAGGGCATTATTGGTAGTCTGGGCCATAGAGGAAAAAAAAAATGCTCTGGAGTGAAAGCGGATCCTGGGTACTGTCTGTAGCACTGCTCGCTGCATGGTGAGGAGGTACTTCTCCCCGTCTCTGAATGCCTTCAAGTGTTGGCTCCTACATGATCTTGGGTTGACGAGAGAACTGCATGGATTTCATAACACATGGTAGAAACATTAGCATCTCTGGTGGGCAGCTGAGTGGCTGAAAGGATTTTGCCTGGTGAGCAAAGGACATTTTCTTACATTGGAACCCCAGAAAACGTTGAAGGATGTCATCCCAGCTTGTCAAGAAATGGACCAAGATGGTACAACTTTTGGGTCTCAGTGTGTAAATAGGAAGCAGACTGAGGAAGGCACTTTGCTGTTCACTCAGGGAGGAAAAACTGATAGTTTATTAGTACGCTATTACACAGAGAGGAAGAAGCAAGGTTTGGGAGACACGGCCCCCAACACAAACACAGACAAGAGCCAGAGTGGCATAAATTCGAGTACCTCTTACCTCTGAAGTGTGAGCAAATACTGACAGATGGAGACCGATTTTAGCACTGTTTTATGCATGGGATCACACCATCTGCCTTGCATCTCACTCTTGGATGGGGAAGGGGGTTGTCTATGATGATCCCTCTTTTTTGGTCCAGAATTACATGTTGAGGGTAAAGGAATTTGCTATTTTAGCTGACATGTTTTAAGATAAAGTACACAAAAACTTCCACCCTTACTTGGAACTAAAGCAATGGATAAAATTCTATACTTTGATTCTTACCTTATACCAAGCTGCGCCTTGAGGGAGAAGACAGTGGCCATCTTTTGTTACTGGAGAAGCATTTTCTGTTTGCTAAACCAGAGAGCGAGTTATGGAAGATTGCTTCTGATATACGTTAGAGATCCTTTGTTTTTTCATGAATGTGCTTGGCACTCTTGGTTCCGGGAGATAATATCTACTTTTACTTCTTCTTGCTAATAAACACTATCTGTAGGACTTGCCTTAGCTAAGGAAATGTGACCCTTTGAACTCATTCCTCATCTAAGTCTCAATAGATCTGGAATTTTCCACTTTTACAATCTTAAAACACATACCATAATAAAAAAAAGGTACTTGCAGTAAAAATTTGAGGAATTAGTGACCCAGTTTACATGATACATAAAACAAGAGCCATAATCTGAGTTTAGCCGACATAGGAGAAATACCAAGCTGCTGGTGATTCGTGTCCTTGCATTTGGGTTGGTTAAATTCAGTAACTTTTTAAGAAAATTCCTCACTATCCGTGACATGGTGAGATCCCCAACTGCCTGTATGAGTGATACAGCTTAAAGAGAGATCAGTGCCTCACGATGGGCAAAGAGCAAGAGTCCCCATCTTGCTGTATTTTATCAGCCCGTGCATGGGGCTGGGTAGCGAGTGCTTCCAGGAACAGCAGTGACTGTCCTGTGGGCTAATAAAAAAACAAAGATTCTCACCAGGGGCCATAGGAAACTGAGGTTTCCCCAGGTGAAATTTATACCACTGCTGCTACCCTGCTTAAAGTCCTTGTCCTCCTTGGTGGGTCTTGTCTTATCCTGTGAGCACCAGAGTGTCACTAGCCTTAGGACTTCAGCTGTGCTTGTGACCTGGAGAAAGGAGGTGAATTTCCTCGGTCCAGCCTGGCTCAAAGGGCAGGGCCAGGACAGCCTCTGAGGTCCTCCAGATTCCACTATAATCTGTGTCCCTGACAGCCCATTCTGATAGAGGAAGGTACCTACTGATTGTATTTTATTTCTTAATTGCCTTTCTTGTTTTCTCAAACTCTTCTGATAAATATCCAGCTTACTATTGCACAACTGTGAGCAATAATGATACTTCATTCAATTTACATTCATTTTCAAAATTTCAATTCTGTTGAAGTATGTTATTGGAAATAAGAGTTACCACGTGTCTTGTCTTTTTGGTTAATACTGTAGTACAAATGAATAAATGAAACCCTTCAGAATTAAAGTATTTCTCTTGAAAATTGCATCCTCCTTATCTTTTTCTACTCCTCACCTTTTACCTTTACCTTCTCTGCAGTTCCCGGAGTCTCTCGTTGCTCTCTGGGTGTTTGTTGTATGGCTTCCCTCACTTACAGCCTCATTACTCCTTACTACAGTTCATAGTGTCCAGCCAACAGGAGAAGTCCACACCTCAAGTTGATTCAGTGTTTTGCTTCAGGCAGAAGAAATATCTTTTATCATTGTGAAGGAGAGAGAACAGCTGTCCCTTGAAAAAACCAAGGGTCCCAAAAATTAGAGCTTTTTGTATATAAGGTTGTGGATAAGGCTACATTTTAAAAGCTTTAACTTGGGACAGTCATTCTTGCTAACAAATGTGTGTTAAGCACAGTGCCTTGTCATGGCCCTACAGGTGATGCACTGAAGACTCATTTGTCAACTTGTGGTGCGACCAGGAGGTGGGATAATCTTGGGGGGGGAAGGAATCCAGTTACTAGGGCATGTCCCAAAGAGGGTATCAAGACCCAAAGCTGTCCATTCACTCTTTGCTCCCAGCAGCCTTGAGGTGAGTGGGTTTCCCTCTGCTATGTGCTTCTATCCCCACACTGGACTTCTACAGGCCGAGTGCAGTGTGACCACGCACTATGGACTGAAGCAACATCTCAGAGAAACTGGGAGTAGAATTTGTGCAACAGCCAAAATAACCTCTTCCTTCTTAAAGTCGGTTATTTCAGGTATTTCACTAAAGTGTGGTAAAAAGCCAACACATCACTTAGAAGAATACACTCTTTATTATGTCTGGGTTTCCTTCGGTAGGCTGAAGCATTCAAGTCAGACTGTGTTAGGACTTGTCCCCCCTTATATGTTTTCTGTTAATGTTACTTTTTAGTGTCCAGTCAGCAAATGGGATTGTTGGGAGGTTGCCAGGGGGAATTATTTGTATACTGATGCCTTCTTGAGGACAGTGAGAAGGCTGGACTCACCTCTTTGCCAGGCAGCTCCAGATGTCCTGTTCCCGGAGCAGGTGGACTTAGCACACAACAGTCTACTCCATTCGCTGCAAGCTCCTGGAGGTGGGAAATCAGATCTTTTAGTTCCTTACATCCCAGGCCCTGAAGTACTTTCTCCTCTGCATTCTACTTGTGAAAGGAGCTTGGAGATTTTCTCTATCCTGAGCATGAGAAGTGTCCAAGAACATATGTCAGCAGAGATATGCCACATCTAACCATGGACCGGAGGGTAAGGGGTGCAAGATACAGGTTCAAAACTGACAAAAGATGGGCAGGGCCGGGTGGTGTTTTGCACCGCATCACGCTGAACAAAGTGGTCAGGTCCTAGGCGTCATTACTCTTCCCCCAACTGGCACATGCTGTTCATCCAGAATTGTGCCACATTAAACGTACAGTTGCTCAGAACCAGGATTTAACCAAGGCAAATATTTTAAATGAAAATTTACCTTTAAAGACAAATCCTAACCCTAATGGTAGCCTCGGCTTCTGGTAAGCACCACTCTCCTCCCAGTTTCTATAATATGGACTTGTGAAGATCCAGCATATGGTGGAGATCAAGCAGTAGTTTTTTATTTTGCTCTTGATTTGTTTTACTCCTGACTTTCAGTTCTATACTTTGTCACCCCAGCAAGATCCCATCTCTTTTGTACCTGCGTAAGAGTCCATTGTGTACATGTACCACATTTCTCTATGGATTTATCAGTTGATGGATATTTCTGAACCCCCCCCCGAAAAGCTTGGTCTCCATTTTATCTGCCTGTTAATCTATCTTTTATTTTGTTCTTGGAATTATTTCTATGTTTCCTATATAAGAGAAATCATGCAATATTTAAGCTTGTATATCTGATTTATTTCTCTTACTAGTATGATTTCAAAGAGCATTTTCATTTTCCTATAAATGATTCAAATGTATACTTTTTGTGGCAGAGTAGCTCTTAATTGTGTATAAATATCATGTTTTCTTCATTCATCTGTTGATGGACACTAGGCCACTTCTAAGACTTAGGCATTGTGAGCTGTGCTGCTATAAAAACAGATATTCACGGATCGCTGTGACGTGAGGTCTTTAACGCTCTTGGGAATATACCTGGAAGAGGATAGCTGAGTCAAAAGCAGTTTCTGTTTTTACTTTTGTCACGGATCTCAGTACTGTTTTAATGATAGCTGTAGTAATCTTCATTGTCAATGTGTAAGGCTTCTCATTTTTCCCTGTCCTCTCCAGCAATTTCTTTTGTCATTTAGATGAGAGTTATATTTAGTGAAGTGAGGTGAGACCTCAGTGCAATTTTCAATTTACATTTCCCTTACGATTTGTGATGTTTGGCAATTTTTACAGGAACCATTGTCCACTTGCTTGTCTACTTTTGAGAAATGACTATTTAGGCCTATTTTCCCATTACTACAAATACCATGCTATTTGTTTTACTACAACTTTTTACTGCATTTTGAAGTCTTGAAAATGACTCCCTTTTCTTTCTATATTTCTCTCATTGCAGTGGGTTTTTTGAAAATTCCTTGTAAATTTTAGACCTGTATTTATTTTTGTGAAGAATATTATTGGTATTTTTATTGGGATTACATGTAATCTTTTGGAGTAGTATGGACATTTTAACAATATGGATTATCTCAAACCTTGAACACAGGATGTCTTTTAGTTGTTTTATTATTTTTATGTAAGGAAAAACTTGTTAAAAATTTCATTTTTACATCAGTTATGATAAACTGCAAAAGTAAAAATAAAAAATAAAAGCTTGATTCCACCTAAAATCTTGATTCAAAAATATGACTGATAATTTCCATCATTTGAGTAATTTTCCACATACATGTTGTCTACAAAAATTTGTGTTTAGCAACACTTATATTGCAGTTTGAGTGGTATAACAGTTATAAAACTAAAGTTTATTTTTTCTTTTTTCTCCTTCCCCATTGTTTTATCTTTTGCACAGCAGTTAGTCTTGCAAGCAATTCTTTGTTCCTTTGTGCATATTTTTACCAACTACCCTAAAAGTATTGCTACTAGCCAAGAAAATATGAAACATTTATCAAGGACAAACACTATAACTCTTCATAGTGTTACCTTACTTTTTTAATAGTAGAAAGCACAAATCGATTTTCAACAACCAACAGTAATTAGGCCAGATCTATTGTTCAGGCAGACACTAGCTGCATTTGGCAATTTTCTCTTCTTACTTTTGGTTACCTAAAATACATCTTTTGTGCCTCTCCTGGCATTTCTACTAGCAAAGCATCTAGAGAGCAGAATCCTCTCCATACACTGACTATCTCTACTTGACTGTGTGCTGTGCTTAATTTTTTTTACCTTATTGTTTGCCTTGAATCACTTGACAGTTCACCCTTGGATCATGTGCTGCAACAAAACTTAGGATAGAAGTTATTTTTGGATTCTGTAAAAGCAATCTCTGAATAACTAAGAGTATATAAAAACACTGCAGTTCAAACAGGATAAAGATGATTCATTAGAGAATGGATGAAAGGAAGTATTTTGAAAGAAAATACTTAAAGAAAGTATTTTGAATTTCTGAAACAAGAAACACTATAGAGACTGACATTGTGCCCTTTACTATCACATGCTAAAAATATTTCATTGAAGCACATCAATCCCCCAAACCATGAGAGCAACCCAAAAAATCCTGACCAGGTCCTCACTTCTTAAAGGTGTATCACTGAGGTCAAAGTCAAAGAACTGTTGGCCCAAGGTCACCCCGCAATGTGTGACTCTCTAAGCTGTGATTACTCAGGAACATTCTGACTCAAATGCCAGGCGGCTTCCTTTTTTATCTTAATGGCATAGGTAAGAACTATGGCTAATTTCTAAAAGTTCAAACTGAAAATATGTCACAAAGAAAGTTGGCTAGGAAAGTCAAAGTCTACTTTAAGTTTTTTATATCTATGAATATTAAGTCAAAAGCATATTCAATGCAAGATTTTTGAGTTTGTCTTGTTGGCATTTAACAGTAATAATTGAAGTTTATTGTATGTATACTAGATTCTGTCTATTATATGCACACACACATACTTCAGTTGTGCCATAACACAGTAAGCATGGCACTGTGGGCATCGTCACTGTTTTAAACTTGAGGGAGCCAAGGCTCCAAGATAAATTTCGTTATTCAGTGTCAAACCACTAAGGACTATATGGCTCTCACACATGCTAGGAAAATCTGCCGGAACTAAGCTATGTCACCAGCCCTGTGTATTGTATTTGAGAACAGGTGGCACTATGTTGGCATCTAACTACTGTCAGCTACAGTATAAATAATTACTCAAGGAGTGGTTTTGTCCAGTGGAAATTGCCGCATGATGTATTAACATGTTTTACTTCTGGGCTTAGAGTACACCTTACTTTTCACTCTAAGTGTGCGTGAGATTAATATGCATTTTAAAAGTTTTATTAGTCTTTACTAATTGTTATATTGCTTAATTTATTTGAAAGTATACAAATGTCCCATCAAGTCATAGATTCAAACTGGAAAATTCAAGTTTTTTCAAGGTATTCTGTTAATTTATTCATTCAA
Organism: Dolichotis patagonum; assembly: GCA_004027295.1. Classification (NCBI taxonomy): domain Eukaryota; kingdom Metazoa; phylum Chordata; class Mammalia; order Rodentia; family Caviidae; genus Dolichotis; species Dolichotis patagonum. The sequence goes on along the minus strand of PVJX010004398.1, from coordinate 80,568 downwards.
TTTCTAGCGAGAAATTCATATTTTGTCAAACTTCCAGTCTGATCCCTGGTACCAAAAACAAAACAAAACAAAAATCCCATCCAGACTGAAGAGTAAAAATATGAATAAATTGAAGCTCTGACCTCATAAAGTAAGTGTGTGCTCAAGTTGAGGAATTGCGTCCAAAGAGAGAAACATGCATATTGGCCAATATGTCAGCACCATAAGCAGCCTCGCAATTTTGACAGTCTCTGAGAAAATATAACTTTATAAAATGAAAAAGACTCACCTTATCCTTAGAAAACTGTAATCTTTACCCCCTATTCACATAATGCCTCAGGATAGTATGTGATCAAAACCTCAACTGATATGGTGGGTGGTTCCTGAATGTCTCTCCATATTCCATGTCTTGGGAAGAAGTCTGGGGTCTGTTTGGTCTGTTTGCATTAATGTTTTGTTCTTGTTCTCTAAGGCTCCTTTTCATCTTCGGTTTGCAGCAACTCAGTGTTTTCTTCATGGAGATAGTATAGTATCAGTATTTTGGAGAACTTCTACTTAAGAATCCATTCATGCTTTCATTGGTTACACAGGAAGTCTACCGCACAAACCTTATTACTTAACATTTGTCTTAACCTTATGTGTCTTGGGTAGATTGTTTCAATATTAAGGACTGGCAATGAAAAATTAAACAGACTTAACATATGAGGGAAGCACACAGAAGCTTACCTACAGTGGAAAATACAGGATAAAACAGTATCTCTAGGAAACTTTATTGTAGAAAACTGAATAGTGTATAAAACGTTCGAGTACTGCAAAGAAATGTGTAAATAGAACTGCAGTTCCAGCCTAAGTGCAAGTTTGCCCATTTTACACAAAAAGGAAATGTGTTCTTCTTTTGTTTCGGGTTTTTCCAAAATGGAGTTTCATCTTCATGTAGGAGGCAGTAAGCTTACTGAATTCTCCCAAAGGAGTGAATCTCCCATTTCTCTAATGTCAGTGTATATATTTAAACACAAAGAGATGGAACAAAAAGGCATGCAACAGAGCAGACAGATAAAAATGCATCAAAAGCATGCAAATGGAAAAGGAAACTTTCCTTAGAAGTGTAAGCAAGCATTTTTCAAAGGCTTTCAGAAATCATGCACTTTGAGTTCGTCACCATTTGCTTTTTGTCAACCAAATGGTTGATTAGGAAATGGAGTCTGGAATATTTAGGGGTTGAGTGGTTGGTGTCTGCAAAACATACCTAAATATTTCAGTAAAAGCAAAAGGAGAGAGGCATTACTGCAGTGCTGAGTCCAGATAAAATATACATGAGTGTTTATTTTAGTATTACTTAAATTCTCTTTGTGTTACAAATGGCTGTAAATGCCAAAGCAAGCAAACAAAACCTGGAAGTTAAATCTAAAATCATCATTTCTAAACAGACGTCCTTTAGAATGGTTTTCAGGAGCCTTTGTCCCAGGTCAGTTCTTGATATGTTCTTTTAGTTCTGTTTAAGAGGCAGGAAGCAAAACTTTGGTGTTTAATTTTCAAGCATGACGTCCTTAATATCATCCAAATGTGTTCTCTGTTGTGTATTCCTGGGCTCTTGCATCCTGACCTTCCGACACTGTCATGTTAGGAAAAGCTTAGGCATTTCTGTTTTTAGTATGAAGCTCGGTGAGAAGGATCCTTGTGTGTTGAAGCTATAGGTTTATAAAACTCACATAGCGTGATGGTGACTGGGGTTTCCCCTGCTAGGCTGGGAATGCACTCAGCTCTAGAATGTTTTGCAACGTGGTGGATTGCTTGACGGAGACCCATGCAGTGGTTTTCACTCCCTGAACTAAGACCAAACACTTTAAAATCTCTAAGCAGCGAAGAAAGCAAACAAGTAAAATTAATCTTGAAGTTTTGATTTGTGAATCTGTTCTAGATGACATTCTGTCTCTGGGGAGATTCCAGATAGCTTTGTATTAAAAGAATATTTTTTATAACAGAGATGTCAAGGAGTCACTTTCACAGGGTCACATTCAATTGAATTTACTAGAAAAAATCAATTTGGCCTCCAAATGACACTGAACATTTCTTTTAACCAATAAATTCAATTTCCCTTTCACTTTTGATGTTTAGACGCATCATGATTATGATTACAATTTCAGACTGTTTGTGTAATATTTGAAGACATAAAGAACAAGCATGACTAATTCACACAGGTAAGGTACAAGGAGCTGGGTAGATGTGGGGAAAAGAATGAAGCAAAACAAATGAACAAATACAAAGCTTTATTAGCTTCTAAAATTATGTGAGAGATAGAAACAGACCAAAGGCTATTAAAAAGAAAATTTTCCAAGACTGCAGCACTCCTCTGGATAACTATACCGCTCTTTTGACTGAGTTTCAGTAGTTAACGTACACAAGTTTCATTTCTCAAATTACCACCAGGGCTCCATCTGCACCACAATGTCCTATGTGTGTTTCAGTGTGAAGACAGAAGCATGACACTGAAGTATGTGCAGTGACAGAGTAAGGACAGTTCCTCAAGCCAGCTGATGCAGGACCAGTGAGAAGAAGAAACTTGGGAAGTACATTGTAGGTGCAGCAAAAGAAAGAACTCAACGCCGCATTTAAGGAACCAATCTTGGGAGTCCTGATACCTCAGTGTCACTGTTATGTTAGTCCAGGGAACACTGTGTGGAATGCTTTGAACCTGGCCACTCCCCATCATACTCGTGTCCAGCGGTTATCCTCTCAGATGCCGAGGTGCCTAGCTTTTGCCCTTCCCCCCTCCAACACTTTTATTCTAACTGCTCTCCCAAGAGAAGCTCATCCTTGATACCTGCTTCTACCCTTTCTGTCAGCTCTTCCTGTTCACTACTGCTCCTCTGACCACATGCCTCAGAAATTCTATATGTCTTACGTATAATTCAAAGGCCAGCTAAGTGTTTGTTGTGTTCCCTGAAATCACATTACACTAGATGTCTTCTATGTGCTTATTTAGCTCTCCATTACTGCAGAATAATATTAAGCCTTTATTTCCACATATTACTTATGGAAGTGTGTCAGAGGACTTCAATTCCAAGGTGAGAATTTGAACACTATGCAAATCCTGATTAGGTAAATTGGGATAAGTTGCATATAGTATTGAAACAGGCACATAGTGCAAGCTTGTAACTCTAGCACTCTGGGAGTCTGAGGAAGGGGGTTTGCAAACTCAAGCCCAGCATGAGCAGTTAACAACTTAGTGAGATGCCATCTCAAAAAGCAAAGAACTAAACCAGTGTCTGGCACGTAGTTAGTGGTCTTCAAAAATAGCCATTAACTGACATATTCGAGAGGACTTAACTAGAAATAACACCATGTTTGACTGTCTTGCTAATTCACTATAATATTTTTAAAGAAAGGCAGTGTTTCTGAATGCACATGGGAAATGCTTACAAAACAGTTATTTTTGTGTAGTTGTTACTCAGTAGTGGTTGGCTAGGATTAACAGGAGTATGTAAATACAAATTCTAGGGCACCATTTTATTATCCAAAATTAATTGGTCCTATGAGGAAGCAGTCGTGGTAACATTTCTGGGGTGATGAAGGACTTTGTATTGAATTGCATAGACATCTTTTGTCTAAAGCTAGAGAAGCCATCAATTCCATATTTGGCCATGGGTCCACAAGATGGCCCCTTGGTCTGGTGGTGCTGCAGAAACATTGGGTCTCACTTTCCTCACTGCCTCGGATGGTAGTTTCCAGTCAATGCATCAGCAGTGTGGATGGTTTCTGACTGCAAGGAAGAATCTCTTCCATGTTTCCTGCAATTGCTTGTGTTTCCTAGTCAGTCTTGCCATTCCTTCAACAGTAGAGGCATCACGTCAAAGCTTAGTTTCAGCTTTGCATGATATTTTTTTTTGTTTTCTCTGTTGCTGTGTCTGTGTCTAGATTTAAATTTTCCCTTATATGGATCTATCAGTCTGTCTGTCTGTCTATCTATCTATCTATCTATCTATTTATCTATCTATCTATCTATCTATCATCTAACTAATCTTTCTTTTGTCATTGTGGCTAGGTTTTTAAGGCATCACACATACTAGGCAAGCATTGTAACATGGAGCCAAATCTTCTTCCCAGTGACTTCATTTTAATCTCTTTAGCTATATCTGTAAAAAGCAAAATCTATTTCCTGGTTCACATTCTGGAGATTAGGGTTTCATGTATGATTTTTCCTTTGAAGACTCAAATCATAGCAAATGTTCCATAAACATCAACATAGGTTATTCTGTGAGAATGAGTCTCTCTTCATACACTGCTGGACTGAAGATCCATGAACTCCCAAATACACTTGCCACATGAGGCACTGAAATGCCTCAAGACTAGAAAAGCATACTCAATTTTTTGACATATCCAAATTTTTGTCTTTTCCTGGTAGCTTTCAGACAGACTTCTTGTAGAGAGGCCACACTGACTCCATTTTGTCCTGGACACATCTGGTCGACAATGTTATAGGAAAAAGTGCAGGCCTTGAAACATTGCCCCCACCCCAAGGCAAAAACATGAGGTCCTGTAAGGACAAGAAGCAAACAAGTTATATATTCTGAGCATGCACAATTTGAGTTTCTTTATTCTTTATCTCAATAAAAGCAACTTGCTTAGGCTGGCCGACTGGCAGCCATTTTGCTGATCCTTAGTGTGTATGATCCTTTATTTTCCCTTTGCTTGTAGAATGCCAACAACTCCTGATTTTTATTAAGAGATTTAAAGAACATATTTGGGCATAGATGGAGTGAGATATTCAGTTACATTGAACATAATATTTTCACAGTGTAATGCTAGTTAATATAATTTCCATTGAAAAACCTAATCAAGAAAATTCTTAGGTTGCTATCATGTAATTTTTATAGAAAATTTTAACTCACTGTGTTTGTTAAGATACCACAACCTTGTTCTTAATAAATTTGGATTAAAGAATAGAAAGTGTATTGAAAGTATATGGTGGGAAGAGCAAAAGATGGCGGACCAGTAGGCAGCAGGATACAGAGCCTCTCTGAGAGAGACAGCTCAAATGCCAGAATAGAACATCCTGGAGAGATCCAAACAGAGGGAGATGAATTCTCTCAACCCAGAAAGAAACTGAAGGGAAACAAGCTGCTTGAATATGAAGACCCAGGGCTACCATTAGAAAAGCTAAGATTGGCGAGCGTGGCGCTCTCACCACCTGAATTCATGCCTGAGACCTACCTGAGAGTCTGAACCCGAACCTGCACTGATGTGACTGGCTTGCATGGTCCAGGACCGTGGAGCTGAGCTGCTCTGCATGCAACTCGCCCAGAGGCACCATGGATTCACACTGTCGCCTAGCTGAAGTCAGAGATTAGGGAGCCCAGCAGAGAACTGAGCCAGAGAAGGAGCGGCATTAAACCACGGTGAGTGCTGGGAATAAGACCCTCCCACGGGAAAGGGGTGAGCAACTGGATGACCTGTTGGAGTTGGGCAGGTCAGCCCAAACTCAGTGAGGCAGTGACTTCAGTTGGTTGCTCCCCTCACAGAGCAGATTGGTGGGATTTGCTTGGCCTGGGTCACACCCCTGGCCGGGACCCAATATGCAGTTCCAAACTAATTCCTGAAGCCCAGCACGCACTGCCACAGTGAAGGCCCATGAAGGTTGGCTGGCCCGGAGTGGAGGGGCCAGCATACACTACCCCTGCCTGCACCTGACAGCAGACTGGAGAGGGCAGAAATCCCTAGTCTGTGTGCTCCAGAAAACCCCTAACCAATAAGAAATGGGGCTGGAACTACACTATACACTTGTATGGAAGGAACCAAAAACATGAGGAGAGAGAGAAATAAGAAAAAGCCCCTAGCCTCCATCCCTGACAGTATTGATCCAGGAAAGGTAAATACAAAATAGATTGAGGGTAGCAAATAGGCAACATCAAACAAGGCATCAGCAGACATAAAGAGATACCTTTGGGACCTTATAAAGGAGCTCAAAACTGAAATATTAATTCAAGTTAAGCAAGGGATAAGTAGATTAATAAAAGAAAGTCTAAGCACCTCTCAAGAAGACACAGATGGAAGAATGGAGGAACACAAAAGGAGAAAAATGTTCAAGGAAGAATATAAAGAAAACCTAGAATACATGAAGCAGATTCAAATAGATTACCAGGAAACTAAAAACTCCATTGAAAGCTGGCAAAACTGCTTAAAAGAAACTAACTTATCAAAACTTGAAGACAGGCTTGCAATATGTGATCATGAAAGGAAAGATCTCTTAAAAATAACAAGGAAACAGGCAAGAAGATGACAAGAGGATCTATAACTTAAGAATAAAACATGTGAATGAAGAAGCAGTAGTCAAAACAAAGGAATTGCAAAGGCTATTCACAAAAATTATTAAGGAAAACTACGCAAGCATAGAAAAAGGAAATGATATGCAAATCTTGAAGCATACAGAACTCTAGCCACCTACAACCAAAACAGAGCTACACTCAGACACATAATAATCAAGATCCCAGAAATTCAATATAAGAACAGAATATTAAAAGCCATCAGAGAAAAGAAACAGATCACCCATAAATGAAAACCCATCAAAATCATGGCAGACTTCTCCACACAGACCATCAAATAAATCAAGAAGAGCTTGGAGCAAAGTAATTCAAGTGCTGAAAGAAAATAGCCTCCAGCCCAGATTGATGTATCCTGCAAAACTCTCTCTAGAAATTAATGAATAAGCAAATGCTTCCATGACAAAGAGGAACTGGGGGAATTTGTGACCAACAATCCAACCCTACAAAAAATACTGAAGGACATTCTAGAGAGAGAGAAAAAGAATACAAGGATTTCAGGAATAGTGGCAGAGAGGCCTCAATTTATGGGCAGACAGTGGAATGAAAGAGGAAAATAGTTAATCAATGGTAGAAAAATAGAATACAGAAATGAGGCAGAGAATATTAGCTGTGAGCTCTAACATACATGGCTTTGATACACTAACAAAGAGAAGCACAGGGAGAGTAGATGAGGAGACAGGGTCCACTGAGAGGTTCTGTATTGGAAACATAATTAACCTGAAAGAGGATTTATGAATAAAGAGTCAAATATGAGAAAACAATGCTCTATGTGACAGGGAACCAGAAAGAAATTGGGGCAACTCGACCAGCACCTGCAGATAGGTTGAAAAGACAGGATACTTTTGTGCAGTAGATTACTCAGCTATAATGAAGGAAAACCTTGAGACTTTTATAGGTGAAGAAATTCAACTCAAATCAAGCCCAGGAGTCAGAAGGTTCAGAACCAGTTAGGATAAATAGCAGGTTGCTCCCCCCAATCTAAAAACTGAGGGAGTTAGTGGGACCCAAAATATGCAGTGCACCCTATGAGAGTGAAAGGGGAGGAACTGTCTAAAAAAGGAAGGCAGAGGATATTGTTAATAGGGTAACAAGATTTAAAATCTACATTATTCTCACCACTCTACTTAGATGGATTATATTCTGTTCCAGTTTGTCTACTTACACTAGATATGAGGGCATGGTCAACTCTCCCGAAAATAGCAGGACATAGTATGGTAATCATCCTTAATTTCCTATCAATTTAATCTGAAGCGCTGTATAACTTATACTGTCTTATTAGTGACTGATCTTATTGGAATCTGGTTTGTTAGACTGCTATTTTGTATTGACTAATTTTATTCAAATCTGTTATGATTGATAGCATCAAGTCTAAGTGTATAGGCAACTACACTGAAGATGACAAGATTCACTAAGATACCCAGTCTGGTTTGATTATTACTTGCTTTTGAAGTCTTATAATGTCTCCAATGCTTTGTTTTTATTAAGGTTGTTATATACTGCTGACATATCATAGTAACCATTGTAAATCACCTTGTATTGCTGTTTTATATGACTTTTCTGCTTCATGCTTTCGTAGGAATTTTGTCTTGCTTTGTTTTGTTTTTCCCTCTAATACAGAAAGGATAGATATACATGTAGAGACTCATGCATGTGTAGAGCTTATAAAGAGTTTATGAGAACCAATTATATAACACATGATGAAATGAACAACTACTTTGAAGTAAAAGAGACACTACAGTACCCAGTGCTGATTCTGTAGCATCATGATGTGAAATCCAGCAATACTATCATTGTTCAGAATGATTTTAGCCTGTTTTTTTTTTTTTGTTCAAGTTCAACACACATGAAGGTATGGACAGCTGTTTTGAAGAGAATGAGACACACTGTGACAGCCATTCTTGGCTTCCCTATTGTCTGGTCTTGAAGACCCGAAATACCTTCCTCAACCTGTTCAGATCAGTTCCATACTATGTTGTTTCGTGTGAATTCCCTGTATGTGAAGATATGGACAACTATTTGGAAGAAAACAGGAGTCAATATGATAGATAGTGAATATCTCTGATTGTCTTGCTTTGAAATTTATGTCTCTTACATTGCTTTCTTGTGTTCCACTTTGTTCTGTTTTGTTGTTTAATTTTACCCTTTTGATATAATTGCATGTATGTTTAAGTGTGTAAGATAGATGACCATATTGCTGTTTTTGTTAGATCGTGGAGCAGAACTGTTAACAGTCTCACTGTTTAAATGTCTACTGTATATGTTTTAATTTGCGATTTGAACAACTATTTTCAAGATGTAAGTATGTAATTTATCAAGCAACGATTTCTTAGTGTTTTTTTTTGTTCTTTTCCTTTTTTCCTTGGCAGTCTGTATTGTTAATACCCTTTAGACTGTTCTGTTTTGTTTTGTTTTTTTTTCTCTTTTAATAAAAAAAATCTAAAAATTGTATATGGTGTGTCAAGTCTTCAGTCTTATATTCTGTATCTCCAGGACAAGTAGAGACCTGAAGAAAATTTGATCAAAGTGTGCTACATAAACCCTAGATAATTTCTACTAAGATTAGATGTCAGTAATCTGCACACTCAGAACATCTACAAATGATCTGATTGATTATGTCTTACATTCCTTCTTTCTTGCCATGGTACCATATTTAGTGAGTGTCTAAATACAGCTACACCAAAGAAGCCTAAGTTGATTTGGCTTAAGGTAGCAGTACTTAGATGACAATGCATTAGTTACATCTTTAAACAAATATTTAACATACACATTGGACTTCATATTTTGTTCTTTTTTTACAATAAACACACGAGGCATCAGAAGGATAAGAATTACAGGCACGAAAACAAATTAAGACGCTCACAACAATTTCCTTATTGCATGAGTAAGTTTTGGTATAAACCATTTACATAAATCCCTCCAGAACACGTTTAATAAGAAACAAACTCAGAATGTGAGCCCTTAAACCCCTTCACATCCTCTAAACTCTATCATACTTTAATTCCATTGTAAATTAACAATTCAAATAAGGTATAAATGTTAATTAATTTATTAATATACATCAATTTATTATATTTTATGTTTAAAGTATCATATTGAAAAAACACTTTTTTCTAAAAGATCAATGAATCATCTGATATACACCTGACATGAATAGTGGTTCAGGAGTGAATAAAAGTGCCATTTTGACTGCACTAGCAACAAGTATGGTGCAATCTTACCTTCTTACTTTAAGTACAAAGCATAGTATTTCACTGTCTCTCTGTGGTTATCTTTCTGTTAAAAATCTGTTCTAACTTTCAGAGATTCTTTTGTTCCTCAACAAATTATACTCAAGTGATGTGTTGTAGAAATTAAAATACGGATTGAAGGAAAACTGTAAACCACATTGGTTTACTCTCCTTTCTAAGCACTGCTGCCTTTACTAACCCAGAGCCTGTGGGACCTGTACAGCTAAATGGGAGGAATGAGCCCAAACCCAGATTTCCATACCCTTTCCAAGAAACTCTAATTGAAATCATTTAGCCACAGAGAACTGGAGAGACAGTCACCTGCCAAATAAATGCCAGATCTTTTCCAAGAAAGAATGCATGCTAGGCCAGAGTTTTTTCTGTGAACAAGCCCAAAAGCTGTTGTTCTGTTACATAGTTGAAAGTGCATTCACAAAGGGACTTGACTGATAAACAACACAACAGTGACACTGACTACACATGGACTTCAGTCCTATGGAGAAAGACTGACCCAGTGTGGACGGCGAGGGCAGGACTGGCATTGGAGTACTGTGGGAGAAGGGCCATCAAAAATACAGATGCCCCCATACAGCAGAGTCAGTCACACCCTGGAATGAAAAAACAAGCTAAAAGATGATTCATGCAAATATTTGTATTTCTAAAGGGGAAAGAGGGTAATCATGGCTCCTCCTTCTACCTTGCCCCTGCTCCCTCCTGCCCAGTGGAGCAGACAGATTGGGAGCACCCCTAGGATCCTGATGGAGGTCAGACTCCTCGGAGAGCGTCTATCTATGTATCTGTCTATCTATGTATATTATAGATGTGACATGTTGTAAATACATCTATATTGAATAATAAGGACCAACCTTCGTAAGATACATACTGCAGGACAGAAAAGTTCAAGTAAGATTCAATGCTTTCATAGTAGGTGACATCAAAACCCCACTTTCACAAGAGACAGAAAAATGAAGAAAAATTGAAGCACATCTTTGAACAAATATCCTTCATAAATATATGCAAAGAATTTTATACTACTACAGAAGAATACATATTCTTCTCAGCAGCACATGGAATTTTGTACAAAATAGACCTTACACTAGTCTATAAAACTTGCTTGAATAAATATAAAAGTTCCAATACTGATCCATGTATTTGGTAGTCTATTGTGCATTGAAACTGGAAATTGATCACAAAAGAAATCAGATAATAAATGACAATCTTCTGAATACTTAATAACATACTCCGAAGTCATAAAGGAGCCATAAAAGAAATTAAGGGAAAGTGCTAAACAATCTCTGAAATCAAATGACAATGCTGATACAACACACCAGAACCTATGGGACACTGTGAGAGCCACCCTAAGAGGGAAGTTTACTGCAGTCAATGTTCCCTTTGGAAGAACAGAAAGAGCTCCAATAAATAACCTAATGATGAACCACAAGACATGCAAAAACAAATCCATCTCCAAACCTACTTTCAGAAAGGCCATCAGAAAAATCAGTCTCATTAAACTGAGACTCAGAAAATACAAGTAAGCAATGACTTGAAGATGTGGTTCTTTGCAAGTATAAAGAAAATAGAAAAATGGTTAGCCATGCTTACCAAAAGAAAAAGAAAACCTCACATCAATACAATTAGAGGAGAAAAGGCAAAATCTCAATGGATACCACCAAAATCCAGGATATACTAAGTATGTAAACTTATGCACCCCAAAAAGGAGAATCTTGAAAAAGTAGACAGAATCTTAGACATATATGAATCACCAAATTTGAACAAAGAAACATAAAATGTCTAATCCATCCAGTAGAAATCAATGAAATTGAGACAGGGATAAACAAAACTTATCAACTAAAAAAAATCTCAGGATCTGATGGATTCAATGTTGAATTCCACAAGCCATTCAGGAAGGCTATTACATGAGTCCTCCTCTAACTCTTTAATGAAATGGAAAAGGAAGTAATGCTTCCTATGCCATTTCTGGAGTCTAGTGCCCTTCTGACTGCAAAAGCAATCAAAGATCAAACAGATAAAGAAAACTACTGGCCAATGTTCTTCATGAACATAGATGTAAAAATCCTTGATAAAATACTCAAATTGAATGCCACAAATTATTAAAAAGATTGTACATCATAGCCAAGCAGGTTTCACCTCAGGGATGTCATGATGGTTAAACATATGCAAATCAATAAATGCAGTACACGCAATAAACAGAAACAAGGACAAAAACCGCATGATCAGATGATCAATACAGAAAATATTTTTACGAAAATCAATACACATTCATGATAAAAACCTCGAAGAAAACAAGCATAGAAGATTCTTACCTAAATTTGATAAATTTTATTGATAGCAAATCAATGATCAAACTCATATTAATTGGGAAAATATGAGGTCATCCCTCTTAAATCAGGAACAAAACTGGAAAAAAATGATTCCACTATCACCATTGTCAACATGGTACTTCAAACAGTGGCAAGGACATTTAGGCAAGGGAAGAATTAAAAGGGTTATGTTTAGTAAAGAAGGAAAAAATTATCATTGTTTTTGAACGATATGGCCCTCTACATAGGTCCATCAAAAAGATCCATGGAAAGACTCTAAAAATCAATAACCGAATGTAGTAATGGAGTATGCAAAATAGATAGGAAAAAGTTAACATCATTAATGAACCCCAATAATGAACCCACTGGAAAAGAAATTAGGAAAGCAATAAAAATCAAAATAACAGTAAGAAAGAAAATACTCACAAATGAACCTGACTAAGGGAGTATAAAGTCTCTGCAATGAAAACTACAACACTCTGGAAAGGAGAAGAAAGAGGCCATTAGAAAATGGAAAGATATTTCCTGTTCCTAGATAGGCAAAAATAAACTTAAAATAGCCATACTTCAAAAACAGATATGCAGAGTTAATGTTGTCCTCAATTCAGTAACTATGGGATTCATCACAGATGTAGCGAAAATTCAAGTGGAACTAAAAGATATTCAGAACAGTGAAGCAATCTTCCACAAGAAAATCTGAAAGGCATCATAATAAGCATCATAATGCCATCTTAATTGCGTAACTTCAAATTATACTACAATGCTACAGTGATTAAAAATAGCATAATATTGGTCGCAAAACACACATGGATCAATGGAATAGAATAAAACCTCAGAAACAACTGCAGACACATTCAGCCATCTGATCTTGGAAACGGGGAACAAATATATATCCTGAAGGAAAGACACACTCTAGCCAACAGTGTAGTAGAAACTGGCTGTCCAGATGCCTGTCTCTTTCACCAAGTCCTAAGCTAACATCAGTATGGATCAGAGATCTAATATGAAAACAGTAATAATCTACTAGGAGATAAAATAGGTAAAGCTTGCAAAGTCATAAATGTGGACAAGAACTCCAGTTGCACAAGAAAACAGCAAGGGTCAACAAATGGGATCCCACGAATTTAAAAACTTCTGCACAGCAAAACAACAACCAAACAGAGCAAAAATGCAACTTACAGCCTGAAAAAATACTTCGACAAGTATGTGGCAGACCGAGGGAAAATGTGTAGAATGAGTTCAAAATATTAGAATTCTCAAAATAAAAGACCTAATCAAGAAATGAGTAAGTGAAATAATAGACACTTCTCAGAAAAATAAATAACAATGGCATGAAAAGTTTATCTTCACTGGCCATCAGAGACATGCAAATGGAAGCAACACTGAGATGCCATCATACTCCAGAAAGAATAGCAACCCTCAGTGAGAAACGCTGGAAAGCCTGTGGGAAATTAGGAACCCTCCTCCACTGCTGGTGGGGATGTAAACTAGCACAACCATTATGGAAGTCAATATGGCGAGTTCCATAAAAACTAAAACTAGAATTCCATTAAAACTAGTTATTCCCCTTCTAGATATCTTCCTAAAAGTGTTAAAAACATCATAACACTGGAATTCATGCATACCTGTGTTTACATCAGCAAAATTCATAATAGATAAATCTTAGGAGCAGCCTGTATGTCAACCAACAGATGAATGGGTAAAGAAAAAGTATCGATTCCTTACTGGAATAGTACTCAGTTATAAAGAAAGGTAAATGGAAGACATTTATAGGAAAATGGGCATACCTTGAGGACATAATGTTAAGTGAAATAAATCAGACACACAAGCTTAAATCCTGAAAGTTTTCTTCCTTTTGTGAAACTCAAAGTACAAATGAAGTACTGAGCAAAATAAGACTGATAAAATGATCAGTGAGACGGATCTTTTGCAGATTTGAAGAGGACCATGACACTCAGCTGTGAAAAGGAGAGGAAGGGGCCCTAAAATGATTAGAGGTGAGTCATGGGCATAGACTACCTCCCCACAAGGAGTGTAAATTATCACAAACATCAACTAAAATATGATGATAACAATAATAATAATAATAATAATAATAATAAGGAAAATGGAAGGCAATTCAGAGACAGAGAGGAAGGGGTGAATACGGACAGGAAGAGGAATAAAACAATCAAGATATGCTATCACAGGCTAGTGACTCTAGTTCTTTCAGTACCATGACCCCAGTGTTACTAAGCTCAAAGGGAGGGTCAAAGGCTGTGTGGTCCATAAGAGAGAGAACTTTGAGTTTATGTCGCCCCAGGAAGGTACAGACCAAGGTCCTTGAAACCAGTTTTTAAGATGGCTTCTAAATAATCAATAGAGTGTGATCTTATTCAAAGTGTTTATGTTTCTAAATGAATGAATTACCATATGAATATGAATATGGATATAAGAATGCATGAAATAAGAACATGTAAGATAAATTTATATGCACCAAGCTTTTATCTGAACTTTTGAGGCTTCATTTATAGTGTGTGTATCTTTGTTATTAATGTTTAAAGACTTATTTAATATGATCTTCATAAGTGCACAGATTATTATTTATCCTTTCAAATGACACAGGGTCAACAAAAACATCTAACATTTACTAAATATTGAATATTTTATAGTTTACATCTAAATTAATTAATCCAAAATAATTTTTTTGGATATAAATTAAATGTAATTATACTTTTGATGATCAGTGGAAAGGGAGAATATTTTGAAGAAAATAGCATGGTTATACTGTTATGTAACATACATATACATATATGTGTAATATACGTATACATACAGTCTTGTGTGTTTTAATCTGTGAATTTATTTTACAGCTTGATATCTATTTTTTATAACATTTATTATGTACATAGTAAATATATATTTACAAATATATTTATATAGACAAAACTCCAGTTAAGTATTTGTAATTTTACATTAAAATATTTTTTCTTTTAGTAAGACTCTATACTCTAAAAGCAAAATTTATGAGCATTAAATCTTTGCTTCTGATTTTTCTTTGAGGTTGCTAAAGTCCTGCAGGAATCTCAACTTCAAAATGTCACTCTAATTGAGTTAAATAAAAAATCAACTATGAAAACACATTCATTTATTGTATGTACAAGTACACGCTGTTGCAGAGTATGCAGGAATTTTATAACAGGTTGGTATGTGACTCAAGAAGTCAGTAGTTAGCATGAATAAATGTGAAATCTTTATGAGTTTAATATGCACTTTTTGTGCCTATGCATATAAAGCAAGACAGTACTTGCCTTCTAGAATAAATAATAAGATAAATATTACTTATTCTAGCGTAAAATCTACTTATTCTAATATCTGCATCTCTTAGTATTTTCACTGTTTTAAGCAAAGACAAGTCTGCGGCCTTCAGTATGCTAAATCACTGATTAACTAGTACAAGCTGGTAATATGTACTAAACTTATTGTAAATTATTATAAACGTATTGTATTATTTTTCCTTTTTTCCTTAAAAAAGAGGAAATTTCACAAATTTTGAAAATATATCTCATATACTTATCATGTTTACCACCAGAATATACATTACTCAATTATTAACACCATCATATCTTCAGGTACTTTTCAGTAACACATGCCATGTTGAAAAAATTCATAATTGAGGATGTCTGTCTATTTGAGAATGTTTTCCGTAAGTATAAATATGTGTATCATGGGTAATTGGTACACGAACTCACTGTATTTTGATCTTGAGGATACTTTTCTTAACAGTTTCATTGAGATGTATTTGTCATGGTCTGTTTTCAATGACAAATATTGAAATTGTTGATTCAGCAGGCAAAATACGAAAAACATAGCTATGGCCTAATTCATAATCATATACATGATTATTCTTTATAAAATCAAATGTGTACGTACTGGTCAAAAACTGCAGGAAAAATTCAATTTTCCAGAATCACTCCAGGAAGGAACTCGTGTGTATGGAAGACCCCCTAGTACCACCCAGGGTACAGAGTTTATAATAGGTAGGCATTTCACCTTCCACTCAGCCCCCAAATATCTAGTAAAGCACACATAACTTGAGTTAAGGTAATGAATGGGTGTAGAGTTTGAGACTCAGGGAAATTGAAGACATTGCCCATAGTTACAAAATAAAAACACGAGAGGTAGAGGAACTTTAAACTACTCAAAATTATTTTTTAATTTTAAAGATAATGAAACAACAATACAAATGATACAGGATTTCAAAACAAGATAATGGAAAACAATAGCAGTAATTATATTGCACATAGTTATCTTCAAAATAGTTGTTCAGATTACCAGATAGGCATTCAAAATTAATTAAACAATATTAGTAGTAACAGTTTCTTTTAATGAACTAATAGAATTAGTCGTACAATTATCTTAGCCATATTCTGCATATACATGTATATATTTCTTTCTTCCCTCTTTTCTCCTTTCTCCATCCCAGTTGGTCTTTTCCTTTGATCAGATTTTTTCCCTTTTCACAATAGCTATTTTATCTTTTCATCTTATTTACCTGTTCATTTTTTTACACTCAGGAGACTATACAATGTTTACACATGCAAGTCTGGCTTCTTCTACTTATGAGTATGATGGAAAACTCTTCCATTTATCTTTTATCTAGAATGTAGGAAGAATTTTAAAGAAACAGGCTCCCAAAATTCAAAGACCCAATCCAAAAATGGGCATCTGAGATGAAGACACACTTCGCAGATGAAGAAATACAGATGGCAAATAAAAACATGAAAAAATGTTCAACATCACTGGTCATTCCAGAAATGCAAATTAAAACAACACTGAGATTTCATTTCACTCCTGAAAGAATGTCTATGATCAAGGAAACCACCAATAACAAATGTTGGAGGGGCTCTGGGGAAAAAGGAGTCCTTCTCTGCTGTTGGTAGGAGTATAGACTGGTGCAACAACTACAGAAATTAGTGTGCGCCTTCCTCAAAAAGTAAGGGTATATATCCCACTCCACCCCTCTATTTCCTTCTGGGTATCTTCCCAGAAAATTTCAAAACGTCCTACTACAGTGATATATGTGCACCCATGTGTATAGAAGCACAGTTTTTAACAGCTAAATCTTGGAAACACCCCAAATGCCCTTTGATCAAGGAATGGATAGAAAGGATATGACATTTTTATACAATGGAGTACTCCCCAGCCATAAAGAAAGGAAAACTTGAAAATTTTGTAGGTAAATGGATGTAACCTGAAGCTACCCTCATAAATGAAACAAATCAGACTCACATGAAAGAGTAAATAAGATTTAAAATGTACAGGAGATATTATGGAACACAAAGAAATTGTTCAAAAGAAAACAGGAATGAGGAAGAGGGAAAGGGAAAGGACAGTGGGGATAAGGGAAAAATTGCAAGTCAGTTATACTACTAGCATCTCTTAGTTCATTAAAAGGAAGCTTTAGATAGTATTGATTGGAGAAAATTTGATGCTTGTATCTTGCACTTTGGGCAATTACATTAAAGATAACATGTAATATGTTATCTATTGTTTTTCTCCTGTTATTTTGTTATAAAACTTTATTTTACCTTTTTCCCATAAAATTAAAAAGAACTGATAAACATTTCATTGAATGTTACTTGATATTATACCAAGTGGAATACTTTGACATATTCAGAAAAGTCATTTCTCAAGGAAGAGTAACTCAGCCACGCTTGAGATCCCATTTTTCTCTGTCTGTGAGAAGGAACGCTTATGATTCAGAGAGGCTGCTCGCAATGGGCCTTGTGAGCCACCTGTATCAGAATAGAGAATTCCTTTAACTGAGGTTCCCAGTGAGCTCTTGTGTAAGCAGCTACTATTGTAGGAGGCTGTGATGCAGCAGATATGCAGAGAGAAATTGCATCCCTAACTAGGCAAATTTGGGAAAGACTGAATTAGAAAGAGTTAATTAGATTTACTTACTGGAAATCTTGTAAGACATTTCCATACATGCATGACAATACCACAGCCCTTGGACTCACATTTCCGGGAATGAAAAGTGACTTCCACAACAGAAGTGCTGATAGCAGTGTGTGCAGGAAACACTGTGTCATTCCGAACCTGTCCGGGTGTGGACTGAGGTTCTGCTTCTGATTCTTATAAAGTGGGGTAAAATTACTTAACCTTCTTAGCCTTCATTTTCCCATAAATGATATAAATGGGTCTATAACTAGCAGGATTTTATCATCCCTGTTACATCTCTCTTGCAGGGATCTCAGTAATAAATACAATGTTAATGTTCAGCCCTGACTTACAGAAATATAAACTTTCACTAAATAAATACTACGCTTGAATATATAATCTCGTTCAATATATCAAATTTTCTCTTGGCAAAGAAGATTTAGTTCTGGTTCACAAATTAGATCATATATCTAGTGATATTGACTCTCTTGTATTAGGCTAAGTTTAGATCATTTTAGGTGGGGGTATTTTCCTTAAAGACAAATCTGGGTGTTTTTTTATAGAACAGTGATTGAATAGATGCCAGTAGTGTTGGATAGAAATTATGTATATATTCCACATGCTAAGTAGGCCCAATTACTTTCCAAGTTTCTTGGATGGGATATGTTTCCATTTTAAATTGATTCAGGAAGATCACTCCACTCGGTTTTTATAAGTATATTCCAGTAAGTAGCCTTAGAAACCTAGCCATTTTATTTCCAGAATTCTTACTTCTCTACCATGAAATAAGATTTAGTTAAGATGGTGTTGAAAATCAGAGCTATATGGCAACAATATAATACACTACAAAATTTCTTTTCACAAACGCTGCAAAGTAGTAATTGCAAATTAGCTCTCCTGTATGCGAGCCCTGACTCTAGTCTTCTAGATTTTTTCTTCTAGTTCAAAAAGCCTAGAAAATTCATAGCTGAAAGGGTGAAGAATACAGTATTGGATCTCAAGTACCAAAAATCATTTAAACTACTTATTGTTCCTGATAAGGTAAAATAGTGATATTGGGCTTTGGATTTAACAAGTAACAATTCTTAAATATTTATTTTATACCAAATACCATGTTATTCATGCAATCTTCCTAATTCTGTGAGCTAACCTCAGTAATCAGCCCCATATTGTAGGTGAAAACTGACTTCTAAGAGAAGATAAAGAATATGTGTCAAGGCCTACCATGACAGTTACACGGGTGCCTGTGGAAGTCTGCCTTTTATTTCAGGGAGCAGTGTCTCTCCTGTCCCCTTCCTTCTTTGTGCTTCGGAATCAGACAAGGCTGCTAACTTTCAGGAAAGGGGTGTGTGGCATAAGGTGGTGCAAGTATCAGTAGCATCAGTGGCCATCAGTGGCATCAGTGGCATACGGGGTGGGCGTCAGTGGCCTAATTTTCTACTAAGGCAAAATGTGGCAGGTCAGGCTGCTTCCTCACTGCGTCCTGGCTCAGGACAATACATCATGGAAGAAGCTTGAATTCGAGGACTAACATTTTTTTTTTTACTACTTATCATGCAAGTCAGTTGTGATTTCCTCTCTACAGGCCCAGGGCTCACTTGATGTGCCTCATGGACTCTCCTACCCAAACACGCACAAAGAAAAGGGTTGTGGTGTTAGTTACTCTCTGTCAGGGCCGAGTTGGGAGGGTTCTTTTAATTCTAAAAGAAAATAGCTGAGCATACAATTGCAATGCCAGAAACAAGTCATGGTAGGAGACAATTATGCGCTATGAGGTCATGTTTTACAAGAATTGACTTAAAACTAGCTCCACTCTTAGGCACGTGAGAGTGTGACTGGCGCCCTTTCAACAGAAAAATGCTTCTAAGACAAAAATACCTCTGTTTTCCTTATACTTCAATCCCATTGCACATGCACATTCCCAGTTTTGTTTTGTGACTGTAATGTACTTGGTAACTTGTACCCACTTAAATGCCATTCGATGACTCCTGTTGCTGCTCGAGTCTTCAGGTAGGAACCGTAGAAGACCACCTGGATGGTCCTCCTTGAACACACAGCACTTCCCTCCATTTAGCTAAACCTGGCCCCGTCTCAGTCTCCATTTAGTGATATGTGCAGAGCTGGCCAAGCTATTTCCTTTTCCCTTCAATTGGCTCTCAGCAATGTAAATAGGGCTGGCTGAGGCTCTGATGCTTAATCTTTGAAGCCAATTGTCAGTTGACTGTTTCGCCATCCCAGTGTCTCCCTAAATGGTTGGGCCCAGAGGGTTGGCAGAGCCAGTGCTCCAGGGCTATCAATTGGGTTTGAGCCTCATGATAAAAGGCTATGACTTCCCAGGGCACAAAAGTTCACATATCAGAAACTGAAGCAACAGCCTCTTAAACATTAAAAGCTACCTCAGTTGTGTTGTGCAGATTGATCTTTCTGCATACTCTTCTCTCTGCATATTGCCAAGGTGCTTTCTGGCCCTCCAGCTGGTTCAGTTCACAGTACTCATGTATTTCCCACCATTCTCACAGTCACTCATCCTTTAGCCACTTCTTTCTTCCTGAATTAATAAAATACAGGTTAGGCCCTGGGTCACGGGCTTTGTTCTGTGAACCCTCGTCTGGACGAGACTCAGGACCCCAGTATGTTTTAATGGCTTTATTCTCACCATGTATTGTACCAGAGGCAGTAGATTGGAATTAATTTATCAGGATTCCAGTAACATTTCCATGGGATTACAAATATAAATTTCCCAGACCGCAAAAAGGTTGGAAAAAAGGCTTCTATAAGAATATCTTTTTATTACAGATTATTTCCTATGATGCTCTCCTGAATGACTTTTCAGCCTTCTACATTCTCATACTTGGTATTAGTATGCCAACCCTAACACTCAAGACAGGTGTTAGAGGTAGCATTTGTAACTACTGTTTCTCTTCTCAATTTCGGTGTCTACTAGTTACTAGGTTTGAGATCATGTGTAAATTTCCTTCCTTTCCTAAATCTGTTTCTTTTCCTCTTGATTTAAGATTGTCACCATAGTCTGTTAAGATAGTTTTGAAGACAAAATATGAAAAACATAGGAACTTGCTGTAAGCACTTCAAAGAGCTAAAATAATATTTAGCATATTAAACTAAAATGAAGTGCCTATACTTGTGATATTATCAACAGCATATATCTCAACTTTTCTGTGTAAATTGGTATTGTGACTAAGACATCTCATATTTTGATGGTGAGCTCATAAATTCAAGCACTGTAAAATCTTTTATATTGTAGGAGAGTAGACAGAGTTCACTTTCATTCATAAAAGAGATTTATAATAAAATGTTACATTAGCTTATTGTGTGAAATATATGACAGAGCATTTGGCAAATGCCTAGGACGTACTAGTCAATGAATATCAGAAGATGTTGATGAATGGATTAATATCCTGTGTTTCTTTTTTCAGGGTCTATGTTCATCATCTCTTACTTGTTAGAAAACACTAATATTAATAGTTATAATTATTGAGCAATCAGTGACAAATACCTAGGATAGGAAAAATATTTGTGAATTATACCAACTTTTATCTTTGTATCACACAAAATTAACCACCAAGACATACAAAACTATCCCCTATGTGTTAGGAAAAAATGCAAACCACGGTTCCAGAGTCATCATCCTTATGAAATGTGAAGGCAGGTAATCATGTTGTTAGGGTTTAATGCAGCTGACATTAAACTCTATATATGGCTGACATATACATCTATACTGTCAGATTATTGCCAGTGTGATAAAGTCCCAAAAAAACACCTTAGAAAGAAAACATTTTTATGAATCACAACCAAGTTAGATTTATTCCAGGTATGCAAGTCTGTTAAGATATTTGCAAATATAAATTACTCAAAGCAGTACAATCTGTGTTATATTCACAGTTATGCAAACTTTTACACATATTTACATATAATTACATTTGTATTGGTGTTGTGTGAATTAGAGGAATATAAATTAAAAATGTCAAATGACAATTCTTATTCAAATGTGCTCTTTTTTAATTAAGTTTATTGGTACAATGTAAATATATACAATGATCATTTCCACCATAAGCATTCTGTACCTGTGCATGACATATCTTGAGTTTTAATTTTCTTTTCATTCCTCTATCTTCCCTTCAATCTCACTTTCAATATTTACTTACAGAAGTTTTGTTTCCATTTTTTCTTTCTTTTTTCATTTTTTCACTATTCCTTCTCCCCTCATCCCCCACAGTTCCTCTTCCAATTTGCACATTTTCTTGCTATTTCACAATACATATTATACATTTTTGTCTTTATTTATACTTTTGATTGTTTATACCTGAGATTTACAAGTGTGTCCAACTTATCTCACTTAATAGTATGGCCTTAAAGTACATTCATTTATATAGAAATGTCTCACATTTATGCTCTCTTATGGCTGTGTAGTAATCCACTGTATAAAAAAAATCACATCTTCTTTATGCATTCATTCATGGATGGACATTTGGGCTGTTTCTAAGGTTTAACTATGACAAATTGTGCTGCTATAAACATGGGTGTGCATATATCACTGTGGTATAATGATTTAATTCTTTCAGGAAGATACCAAGAAGGGGGTCTAGCTGGTCAAATGGAAGCTCTAATCTTAGTATTTTTAGGAACTCCCACAGTGGTTGCACCAGTCTACACTTCCACCAATAGTGAAGAAGGGTTCTTTTTTCACCACAGCCTAACAACATTTATTACTTGTTGATTGCTTGATAATAGTCATTCTTTCCAGAATAAGTGGAATTTCAACATTATTTTAATTTCCACTCCTGAATGACCAGTGATATTAAACATTTTTTATTGTATTTACTTGCCATTTTTACTTCTTCACCTGAGAAGTGTTTATTTATTTCAGATGTTCATTTGGATTGGGTCTTTATGATACATGCCTTTTTGAATATTTTATATATTCTGGATATTAATCCTTTGTCTGAGGAGCTGTAGACAAAAGTTTTCCCAATTCAGTGAGCTTTCCCTTCACTCTGTTGGTAATTTCTGTTCATGAGCATAAGCTGAGATCCCAGGTGTTTATCCTTTATAAAATGAGATCCCAGGTGTTTATCCTTTATAAAATAAGATGAGATCCCAGGTGTTTATCCTTTATAAAATTTCCCATGCGATTAGGGTTTATTCATAAAACTTTGCCTACACATATATCTTCAAGAACTCTACCTATTTTTTCTCTGAATGGATTTAGTGTTTCTGTTCTAATATTTAGATCTTTGAAACATCTTATTTTATTTTATTTTAATTCATGGTGAGAGAAATGGTTCTAGTTTTAATCTTCATCATGTGGAAACTCAGTTTTTTCAGGCAAGTCAGTTTTTCCAGCACCATTTATTAAAGAGGCTCTCTTTCCTCCAGTGTATGTCTTTTGTTCCTTTATTGAAGAGAAGCTAATTGAATGTTTGGATTTGTTTCTCCATTTTCTAATCTGCTCCTAGGTTCTGCATTTTTGCCAGTACCATGCTGTTTTTATCACAGTACCTTTGTAGTATCGTTTCAAGTTAGGGATTATGATGCCTCCTGCTTCACCTTTGTAATCAGAATTGTTTTTGCCTTCTGATTATCATTACAAATAAATTTCAGGATTCTTTCCTCTAATTCTTTGAGGTATGCTCTTGGTATTTTGATTGGGATTGTATTAAATCTACCTAAAAATTTTGGAAGCATGGCAATTTTCACTGTTGGTTCTTCCTACCCAAGAGTAATGGATATCTTTCCATTTTCTAATATCCCACTGTGAGAACCTGTATGCAAATAAGATAGAAAACACAGAAGAAACGGACAGATTCCTGAAAACAAATGAATTACCTAAACTGAATCAAGAAGATATAAAAATTCTAAATAGCCAAGCATTAGTCAATAAAGTTGAAGATGTAATTAAAAACCTATCAACAAAGAAAAACTCACCAAAAAAGAATAACTCAGGTCCTAACATTCACTTTCTTTAAGAAATTTAGAAAAGATCCCATAGCATCACCTCTTAAGTTCTGTAGCAGAATTGAAAGGGAAGCAATACTCCCAAAGTCATGCCTACAAGTAACTATGCCCCTGATAACAAAGCCAGAGAAGGATCCAACAAAAAAGAGGCAAATCTCTCTAGTTATCATAGATGAAAAACCTTCAATAACATACTGCAAACATAATGCATCAAGAAGATTATATAGCATGACCAAGTTAGAATCATACCAGGATGTAGGCATGGTTCAGCATACATAAATCAATAAATATAGTACTTCATATCAGCAGAGCCAAGGACAAGATCACAGGATCATTTCAATAGATGCCAAAAAGCATTTGACAAATTCCAACACCCATTCATGAAAAAATAACTCTACATAAAATTGGAATAGAAATTTCTATCTCGATTTGGTAAAAGTCATCTATGACAAATCAACAACCCAAATAAAACTAAAGAGTCAAAAATACAGTTTTCACTCTAAAATCAGGCACAGAACAAGGATGTTCATTGTCACTACATTTAATATAGTTCTGGAACCATTACTTAGCACAGTTAGAAAAGAGAAAGAAATAAAAGAATAAAGTTAGAAAAGAAAATGTTTATTTTGATTCATGGTTTCATAGATACCAGTTCCCAGTTGACTGATTCCCAGATAGAAAAATCATGGTGGAGGGCCATGGCAGAGTAGCTCCCCTTATAGAGGACAGAAGCAAAAAAAGCAAGGCAAGAACCAGAGAGATTGACAGATCCTTCAAAGAACACCCCAGTTGTTTACTTTCTCCAACCGCATCTCACTTCCTCACAACACATTCTGCTATGATTGGTTGTCTTTATCTTCCACTATCTAATTGCCTTACAGATGTCCTGCCTCTGATTATACAATCATCTCGGAGCGAGATATCTGACCCAAAGTATAAAATATATTTGTCAAACAAGACCTCCTCTGTGTTGACTTCCGATAATAGGACTTCAATGGAATTTGCATTTGTTTAACAATGTTTAGGTCAGTTTTTCTTCCTTCAGGGTTAACTTTCCAGCAATGTGGACCTCAACCTCATTTCCTGAGCAGTGGCTTTAGCAAATTAATCTCCTGTTGGTGAATTCACTATATTATACATAAATGTCAGGCAGGTTTCAACTCATCAGGCAAACACAATTGGGACTACCTTTCTGGGTATCTGTGCTAAAAAATAAATAAATAAATTAATTAAGGTCTTCGAGTTACACCGTGACTCTATGACTGACAAAAGACAGCTGCCACTGTAGTAATCACAAGTGGAACCATGTCATCAGGGATCTGTCAGACCTGATTTTTATAGCCCAGAAATTATAAATGGAAGTTATAACAGATAAATAATTCTTTTTTGCTATTCCAAGAGATATCATCTATAAAATGTTTTTAGCTTCCAATATTTATCAATATTAAACTTGTTTCCCAAAGAAGGAAAATAAGCTAGAACTATGTATCTGACTTTTAAATTTTTATCTATTTATTTATTTTACATATAGCACCAATGTACAGGAATTTTATCAGAAGCTTTGCAGGTTTGCCTTAAAATATTTTACATTTCCTTATATATTAGTATATACAGCTTCCTCCAATAGCAACACTTTGGTATCAGATTGGTAGTAATTTTATACTCTGGCCCAACATTGACACATAATTGTCACTAAGTGTTCTCAGCTTACTTGGGGTTCACACTGGCTGTTGTACCTCATAGTGGTTCCATAGAGAGTAGTTTCAGTGCCTTAAAATCTTCAGGGCTGAACCTGTTTATTCTTCTGTACCTTATGTTTGTTTTTTATCACTAATACTTTCACTGTCTTTTCTGGAATGTGTTGTATTTGGAATCACACAGTACTTGATCTTATCAAAATGTTTTTGTCAAACCAATATGGATTTAAGATTTCTTGAAATTTTTGTAACTCATTTCTGTGTTAGTTACATGTTTTTAATATTTTATTTGTAGTTTCACTGACTAAGAGACATACTGGTTACTCTCATATTTTGCTAAGTGAGAAGAAAGTTCATCTAGAAATTCCGGGCGGGCTCACACATAGGCAACTCATTTAAACTGATTACAAAGAGCACCATTGCTACACTGTGTGAAAAGGAAAATTATTTTCAAAATGAGTCTTCGCAACCCAGGAAGGTATGTGATAAAACTCTGAATCTGAAACATTAAACCATGTGGCTTGTATTATTTTAAATCATTTGATTTTTAGTACGTACCAGGGTTTGGTGGAGCCAATGTGGAATGCGGTCTTGGCTAACAGAACAGTGCATCCCTCTGCCAGATGTCCTGAGTTATTCAGTAAACACTTGTGCTTGTCTCCTTTCCAGAAAATGCAGCCAGCTGAAAGGAAACCCCTTTGTAGTGAGAACAGACCACAGTCCCTAACTGCTTGTCACAGAGGAGAATCCCAGCCCCACACTAGGAGCAACCCTGAACCTGTGGTATAATCCCAACTCTAGAACCCCAGGGGGCCATTCAAGGCCCGGTCCTGGCTGGGAACACGAATTTGCTTAATTCTCTCCACTGCTGGGTCCCCAGTCTGCTCCTGTCAGTCTTCTTCAGGTGACATCACTCCTTTACACACATCCCGAAGTCCTACAGCAGTGACTGGAGGTCTCCTGCGGAACACAGCCTAACACGAAAGATTTTAAAAGAATAAACCTAGTTTAAGTGCTCGGATGTGGTCACTGGTTGAAATCTCACCCAGCATGCACAGGCCCCAGGTTCAATCCACAACAAAGCAGAGACAAAAAGAGATTTATGCATATTCCACTTTAATTTGGGCATCAGTGATTTGTTGACTCACCTCACAAAAGTGAACCATATGAAACAGTAAAAGTAGCTGTGGATCTATGCTCTGGAAGTGGGAGAATGGATCTTTCCTTTTGGGTCAATTCCTAGATTCATGAGCATGTGTATAGAGGAACAGCATGACTTATAAAGACTTTCATAAAATAAAAATTGCCCAAAGGTAGCTTTGGAGAACACAGGTGCCAAAGGTTCAGAAATGGGTTTGGATTCATGGAGTTTAACTTGGAAATCCACTGTCTGTTGTTAAAAATTAAGATCCCTTCTGACCTAGTCTTTTTCTTCTCCTTTATCTTCCTCTGTTATTTCTGTGGGGCATATAGCCTATGTATCAACCATAAGAGATTATTTATTTTCTATGCCCTAAACTCACAATCTTCATTTGAGTTTTTGTAACTTATTTGTTGCATGTTTCTTTTCTTACTGAGAATGGCTTGACACTTTTCTGCAGGAGATAAAAAGATTGAAAATAATGAAGAGAACCTCAGGGATTGTGAGACAATATCAAAAATTCTGACATATCTGTAATTGGAGTGCCACAAAGAAAGCAGAGAGAACGGGAAGAATAATGTATGCTTGAAGACACTGTTGCTCCTAATTTCTCCAATACATATTTATGGATTCTATATGACCAGCAAACTGTAAGGGCAAAAATGAATAGAATCATTCCTAAGTATAGTAAAGTCAAAGTGCTGAAGATCACAGACAATGGAGTATTTTAAAATCAAATACTTAAACAGCATGTTGTATGAAGCAAACTACTGAAGCCAACAAGCTGTTCCTTAGAAAATATGGATACGAAAAGACTGAAACTAAAAATTAGAGTGATAAAAATAGCACTGATCCTATAATTCTCTACCACGTAAAATCTTCTCTCAGAATAACAGGGAAATGAAAATAGTATAGCAGAAGAAATCTATGAAGACTAGTGACAGTATATGGATACTAAGAGACAGAGGGACAGTGAGGGAAAGAGAAGTGTTTATGTATCTTTTCTCTACATTTCAGGTGTTCTCGGCACAATGGAAAATGGCAGGTGGTGGAGACTGACATAAATGCTTGAGTACTGATGTGCTGACATTCACAGCTCACGTATTCACATATCTTGGTGCTACCTTGCAGACACTTTATAGTCTCACCCAGAACTGATCCAATAATGAGAGTAATAACGATAGCACACACACAACAAGTTATTAAATATTTTGCTGCATACATATTTGGACTCGCTTGATAAAGTAATGAAGCCACTCAAGTTG
Source organism: Dolichotis patagonum (assembly GCA_004027295.1). Classification (NCBI taxonomy): domain Eukaryota; kingdom Metazoa; phylum Chordata; class Mammalia; order Rodentia; family Caviidae; genus Dolichotis; species Dolichotis patagonum. The sequence goes on along the minus strand of PVJX010004398.1, from coordinate 52,720 downwards.
GTCCTTATGGCTTAAGTGACAAGAAATGTTTGTGTCTCTGATTTTGTTTTTGACTGGGGGCAGAAGAGAACAAGCCTACCAGAAAAAAAGAAGAATTCCTCATCTTTCCTTTTGCTGCTGTATATATGGGCAAGAGGTAAATGGGAAAAGTGACACTTGAAAACTTTTAGGGACCTAAATCAAGATGAAATCAGTCTTTGTTTTATCACATTTGGTGACAATAATTGAGATTGAGGAGGAACTGTACATAATAAACAAAATAGCACAGAACTGTCCTTTCCTTTGTGGTCACTAAAGTTACATAGGAAAGAGAAGAAAAACTGATGAGAAAGAGGAAATGAGAAGGGCACATAAACCTGTTGCTGAAAATAATACAAAAAATAACAGGAAACTAGAGGACTCCCATATTCTTACTTTTTGACAATATTTCAGTACTCAATAATTAACAGAATTTTTTGCCCTTTTTTCCCCCAGAGATATGCTTTTAAGCAAATTGTGATTACACTATGATCACACACATATTCCAGGATGATTTCCCTGTTTTTCAGGGCAACAGATTGGGTATCTTAACTCCATGAGCAACTGTCATTTCCTTTGACTTGAAACATGACATGTTCAGAGGTTCTGAGATCTAGATTGTAGGTAAATTTAGGGGAACATTATCTATCTACCACAAATTGATTTTCCTCCCTGGTTCCTTTCACTGTCATCAAATCACCGTTGATGTTGAAAGGGTTTTCTTGTCTTTTGCTGCCATATCTCCATTTTTTCATAGCTGTTATATCCAATAAATCTCCTTTCTTTATAAATCTCTTTCACTGTGTGTTTCATAGAGGACTCAGATTGACACAGGTGTCCTGAGGATATCATACAAGCATGAAAGGACTGATTGCTTCCAGCCTGAAGAAGGGTATCCATTTTTGGTTTAAATAATGTGCTATAAATACAAGGTCTTAAATTCACCACATTGCTTCCAAAATTTGATGAGTCTGCATCGTTTACCTTAAAAATCATTGCAAAATTTTAGCAGGCTGAAACACATTAAAGAGTAAGCAATAACTGATAGCCCATATTGAGGATCAGATAGAAGTGTCTTGCACCAATGACACACATTGGTACAACAATAAATCTTTCTCTAATGTAAGTTAGCCCTGTTACTAAAGACACTCATTCAACTGTCGGACATCTTCAGAATCAATCAGACTTCAGTAGTTTGTGCTCTTTCTTCCACCTTAGATTAAGGAGGCCTAGTAATTAGTTAGTCAAGTCAAAATGTATTTTTCTAGGAAGTGTTGCACTGACCACTTCTGAAAACACAGAGAATTTCATTTTAATAACTGACCCCTATGCATCACCTAAAATTGGTTACTTGCTTGTGAATGCTAAGTCACAACCTCTAATAATGCTTGACTCTATCTCTAAGGGTTTGATAAGAGAAGACAGAACCCTTACTTTTTTTCCTAGCCAGGGTGCCAGTTACAGGAAAGTGCACCCTGGATGGGCCACTGCTAAATCAGGATGTACTTAAAGAGTACAAAGTCTTCACTGAAAGAGTGCCGACTCTCCAGTGTCTTCTGCTTTTCTTTACAAGTGTGTCAAGGTCAGAGTGTCACAGCTGGGGCAAGGTATGTAATAAGCGTCTTTACAAACCATGGTTATTTGCAGAGAGAAACTCTCAAAGGGGTCTGTTCAATCGATGCAATCTTCTTATTTTGAACCCAACAGAGGACTTCTGATTCGAATTCATCCATCTTGAGGACTGTTGCAAGGCCATTTCCTTTTATTAGATAGGTCACACCTGAACTTCAAAGTCAAAGTGTGACCCTGTCAAAAATATACCAACTATGATATAGAATATGAGCAGCAGAGCTATGGATGTGGAATAGAAGTTGTTTTCTGATTAACAAACAGTAGTATAAAAGGGGCTATAAAACATAAAACTTTTTATGTATTTGTGAATATGTGGCTGATAGATTAATTAATGTTTATAAAATTATTACTCCTAAGACTGGATCACCTACAGGTGAGTATCAGTCAAGATGTCATCAGTTAGCTAAGAGTGTCTACAAAACTTTTTAGTATAAACCTTCTTGCACCTTCAAAGTTTTATCTTTTATAATATTTTCATAGTTAACTAATTCTCAGTTTGTTAAATGTACTTGTGTTTTTATTTCTGAGATTAGTCTGTAGGAGAGTTAAAAGAGTTAGAATTATGACTGGCACAAAGTGGTCACTTAATCTTTAAAAAAGTCCAATACTTATTATTATCACAGTTATTTTATTGATTAGAATTGGGTAAATAAAATTGAAAGGAATTTATTGCTATTTTTCTTATTATTTATATTTAACAGTGGTATATGTGTCCTAAACATTACAACACTTAATTTAGAATTGAAAATAAAGACAAATATTTCTAAACAATATATCTTAATTCATAGTCACTTGTTTTTGGAAATTATCTTTTTTGTTTAAATAACATTTAGGAGAATTACTTTTAATAATTAAGATTTTACAGGCTATGGAATTAAAAACAAAACATATCATTAACCCAAGCATCGTGTGTGATTTATTCCTTAGTGGTTTGCCCATGCAAAAACTAAACTTTGTATACTGTTTACATAGTTAAGTAACACCTTTTTCTGACAGCCCATTAAATTATTAGCTTTCATATATGTAATTCATGACATAAAATGTCTTAGATTATGATCAAAATAGTAATCCAACTATCTCCTTAACAAGATTAAATCATTCAGTAACAAAGAGCTGGGTGAATTTACTGAGAACATTATGGTTCATTTGTATCTCTACACATTTTCCATCACAGTCTATGAATGGAGTTTTATAGCAGCACAATAAACTGACTTCCATTTGCAAAAAGTAACTATGTTGTTTTTGTTGTCTATGTTTCTCTTTGCTTTGATAATACAAATGATAAAATGAAAGCTAAATTTCCACTAAAACAAAGGGTTTAATTTGAATTTAAACTTTATAACATAGTAAAATAGAAGACAGAAAAATGGATGTGAGCATTGCCTGAGGAGACAGACCCAACACAGAAATGTTCGGCTCCATGCTACAAATCCCTGGAGGAGACTATTCTAGGGGCTCCGGCCCACTCCTGAGCACCAACGTCACATGCAGAGAGTTCTTGTAGCATTTTTAGCCTGAGCTGCTTCCCCCGAAACTCATCCTTTCCTCTAAGGTCACCCAAAACTCTGTTTTCATGAACCTTTTAGTCACTTCACTTTCATACAAGAAACTCACATTAAAGTGGGATTTTCCACATGAAAATCTTTATCTCTGTCCTGGCCCCTCATTTCTGAAAGGAGCCTGTGAGTTAAAGAAGCCTCCTGGCATCAAAAAGATGCCAATTTGGATCTTAAGTTATTTCTTTGAGTAGAATCGAAAATGATGTTGATAATGACTTTGTGACAATAAGTATAAACACCTCACTGAGAAGAGCCTAAAATATCAGAAATCAGCAGTAAGTGACATGGCAAAGGGTGACTGAAGTTAACTTGTCTTAAAACTCTTGAAGTGTTTTGGGGGAAGTTAGAGATACAAAGCTTGATAATTAAATTAAGAGTAAACATGAATATGTAACAATAAAAGTAATAAAGTAAAATAGGTTTTATAACTTTCAGAACATGACACAGATATTACAGAATACTAACTCCAATAAAAACAAATGTACAACTACAGATCTGGATCCAGCCAGTTGACACTGCTTGCTTAGTGACAGCTAGCCATGACCCTACCACTAAGCTACATTTTCAGTGAATATGTGTACGGTTTATTATAAGACATTTGTCCACAAGACTACAGAAACTGAGATAGCAAAATCAGTACTTACCATACTGGGCATGCAGGAAAAATGATGTATACCTCCAAAGACCTGGGAAACAATAAATTTGATGGTTTAAATTCTAGTTTGAGCAGCAGGAAGTACAAACCTAAAGTTCTGAGATTTGTTAAATCTCTTCTTACACATTTTATTGTGTTTAGCTTGTTAATGAACTTAAAATTGAACTTGGTCCACTCATTCTGAACATGGCAACCCAGTTGTTAAGAAGACTGTGCGTCTCATCCATTCACAAATCCCCGTGAACTCACCAAGAATAAGGATGGTCACAGTATATGGTTACTCCAGGGCCCCACGAAGGTCACACAAGAACTTATTCCTCAAAGTGAAATGCTTATATCTTAACTCAGGTAATAATGCCATGAGTGCATTCCTACATGAAAACTCAACCAACTTTGCTTCAGATTGGTGTATTTTACATACAGTGTATCTCACCACTTTCAATAAAGTACACAAAAGCAGGAAGAAAGTTTCAAAACAAATCCAGGATAAGTTTGGATCCACATTGTATATTATCTTTATCTCTGAACCCATTTTCACAAATACGCTTCCTACGGGTATCTTTGCATCCCAGATTACCCCAAGATCAGTCTGTAGATAGATCTGTTCTGTTCTCTTCTGCTTTCTCATAGAGTAAGGGACAATTTCCACATTGCTGAGCAATACTTCTAGATTTTTATGTTTTTAATCATACCTCCTTTCCAAACTAAATTAATATAGTGTTTCCTTTTCATGTTTTCTATTGATTTTGAGGAGTTCAATGTTGATATCATTAATCAGTGCTGATAACACTGTAGTCTCTGAAAAATGAAACATAGGCTTATATTTTTCCATAAACTTTTCAAATTGGGTCCAAAATAATATCCCAGTTTTAAAGGTATGGTTCTCACTTTGTGAGTGCACTAGAATTTTTGCACAATAGTGAGATGTAATAAATATACTTTAGACTGTTTTAATTGAGCCAGTGATAATTTACCTTATAAACTTGTTTCTTAGATTTATACATAAAATTAAAAATGCCACTGTGCATCTTTCATTTTTTCTCACTTTATAGACTATTATTTTCCAAAGAAATGAAACAGAATAAATATATCACCTGCAGCCCACCAATAATTTTGATCATAATTCACTGTTATACTATGTTTTTTATCTTTCCGCAGAAAAAATGGCTCTGGTGAGAGATTGCCAGATGTAGTTTTTCATGTTTCAGATGACCGTGTTGTATTAACTTTTGGTGAGTGTATGTAAACAGAGGGTGGTTTTCACTGTAGCGTACCTGTTCATGCATACAACATGCTTTGGTTATTTCCATCCTCCCGCTGCTCCACCATGGCCCTCCCTCCCCCTTTCCTCCCTCTCTCTTCGTCTATAAGAGTCTCCTTTCTACCTTCAAGTCACTCCCCCCGCAAAGATACCACATGTGACAGAAAACCTGAGACGTGTGCCACTGTGAGGTGGGATAATTTGTTTAATATAATGATCTTCAGTTCAATAGGACAAGACACAACCCGACTTTGTGTCATGTACCTTTAGGGTTCAGAAGTTGCTGTGCTTACATTTTAAAAATTTTCTTCTTTCTCAATCATCTAAAAGAATACTTTTCTTTACAAGTATTTGTAAACCCATAATTGATTATCAAATTTTACTACCAAATGAATAGAACAGAAGTATAAAAATGAGATGTTCAAATTTCAAAGCCCAAAAATTGCATAGCACCATGTTCCCCAGTCTGTTTATTATCATATTAAGCTGAAATTTCATATTACTCAATTATCGAATTGCCATACTTAATTTGGAAACTTCAGTTTTGCTTAACAGCAAAACATGAGGGATCATAATCTGTGATGAGGACTGAATAGGAAAACACCTGCAAAATAGACAGCTAGTGACATTTACGCAGGATGATTGAAAACGAATAAAGAAGCAAAACCTTCACCGCATCAGTACAAGAAAGGGCCAGAGCGTCTGCAGGGAGCATTTCTATTTTGTTCTTGTTTTATCACTTAGACATCAATTACGAATTGTCAAGTCCTCCCCAATTGCATGGGGTAAAGATGACCTAAGGTTTTTTATTATATTGATTTGTTACCAATTGTCTTGCAATGATTTCTATAACCCTTTGTCTTTTACAGAGTACAGAAGGGGGCAGAGGCAGCTTTCTTACTAGGGTGCTCAGGTTGGTCTCCAGGTTACAGCTGAAGGTGACCCTCTTGGCCTCCCACCAAGGAACTGGGATGACAGCTGCTTGCCACAGTGCCCCGTCCAAACATGTCAGAATCCAGGAGGATGAGAAGGTTTATTAAACATTTGATCACCAAAATGTTGCAGAGTCTAGTGAAAGTCATGGGTGGTGCTATGGTTTGTGTCTGGATGCCCCCCAAAGCCCCATGCAGTCATGGGGTGGGCTCTTCAGAGGCATCTCAATCTAGATCTTGTGACTGACTCATGGTCTAATGTTGAGGTTTGAGATGTGAGTGCTACAGCCACCCTAGGGCTGTTAGCTTGATACAAAATAAAGGACAGAGAGAGGCTTGTGCCCTGTCCTGCTTGTTACTTTCACAGTGATCTGCCACCATGAACAGTAGCTCCTCTACCATGAATAACCCTGCCTTGGAGCCAGCCATTCACGGACTGAAACCTCTACAAACCTGTGAGGTTGGGTGGAAGATACTTTGTCTCAGCAATGAGAGAAAAGTAACTAAAACAGGTTGTCAATGTGTTCTTTTTCTCTTTTGACCCTCCTAGGATTTTGCTTCTATTAAAAGAAAAGTTGCCTGAAGGATAAGGAGGTTTTCCCTTGAGAAATATGCATAAAAATGAGAAATTTCCCATATTCTGACTGAATTTCCACTTCACACACCAGCCTCTGAGGGTCAGAATTTGCTCTGTGCTAACATGTCTGTGTCAAGTCCTACCCCAACTTTACCAGAAATGCATGTTTGAAAATAATTTTGCACACTCTATCTCTCAACATCTCTAATCTTCATGAAATATGTTTCAGCACAGCTTCTCAAATCACAGATACTTTTATAGTACTTTACAGTTTATATGAGAAACATTTGCAATTTGGCATAATTACTTTACTAGATCTTACTCTGATTAAAATGTACTTTCTGTTTCTAGCATCCTCGTCTAATGGAAAAGAAACGGAATCACAGTTAACTATAGAACAAAGGAAGACAAAATACAATATTTTTGAGATTTTAATTAAGGACAGTAACAAAGTGCTTTCTAACATCAGACAATGGTCCTTGTTTCTTTCCAAAGTCTTCTGGAATCAATTATAATTTCTCTTATGAATAGCAATTGTCGTCACATATGTTTCTATGGCAATTTAATAAGGTCTAAGTGGATGCTTTGTTTTGCTTCATTGTTGGGTAATTCTTAATGTTGAACAAATGTGTATATCTTTAACTTACAAGCAGCAAGAGGAAAAGCATATGCTGCATTGATCTTCACTCTTTCTGTAAGATCTTTCTTGCGTTCTGTGTCATTTAGTTTGGAGTACATAATGTAAGCCACTTGAGGTCAAAAGAAAAAATACTAGAAGACACAAACTGTCCTAAATTTAAGCACAAATATTTTTTATATAACTTGAATCACATGCCTAATTGAATAAAAGAACTGTAATAGGAGCATAGAAAAGACAGAACACAGTGAGCTACACTACTGCTCAGCACCAAATCTATGGAAATGGAACATGTGGCTGCAGTGGCACAAGTCTGCAGTCCCAGTACTCAGGAGGCTGAGGCAGGAGGATAGCTGTGAGTTCCAGACCAGCCTGGGCTACAAAGTGAGCTCAAGGCCAGTCTGAACTATATAGCGAAATCCTGTCTCAAAAACACAAAGAAACAAATGAAATGGCTTACAGATGATGAACAATGAGATGGAGAATACGTTGTTTCCATGCAGAAAAGTCGAAGGAATGCATATGTTTGTTGGAAAAAGAAAAATACTTCAGTGACTAATGACCAAAGACTTGGCTTGCTATCACACATCCCCTGTCCACTGTTGTAGAAGAGCAAAGCTCTGGAATGCCTTAACATCACTTAGAGGAGTTTGACCCTGTAACACAGTTAGAGCTATATTTTTTTCTGTTCACTTATTATGTCTCTTTCAAATTCCTTTTTCACTACTAGATTTGTGACCGCTACAATCTTTATATAGTCAAGTACTTCCCATCTGTAAAAAGCATTTAAAAAGGCAAATCAAATCATGCATCCTTGATTGCTTTGCTTCACTATCACATAACAGATCTCAAACAAGAACACTTTTTTTATTTCTTATTTTTGAGTATCTTTCTACCAGTGTTTACTATGGTTAGTAAGTTTTATCAAAAACAAAACAATTGATACAACTAGAAATGTGAACACCATCTCTTCAAAATGCCTTCTCTGTAATGCATGAAGAACCATCTACCAAGCATTTATTGAATGTCTGCATTTTTCCACATGTTCTCTGAGATCCTGTTCGTACTAGTGCCCTCTCTTCCTGTCCCCTTCCCCTCCCCTCCCCTTCCCTCCCTCTCCCCTCCCTCTTCCTGCCCCTCCCTCTCCCCCTCCCTCTTCCTGCACCTCCCTCGCTCCTTCCCTCTCTCTTTTCTTTCTCTCCCTCTGTTTCCCTCCCTCTCCTTCTTTTGCTCTCCCTCCCTCTCTTTGACCCTGAAGCTGAACTCAGGACCTGGCAGGTGCTGTGCCACTGAGCTGTGTCCCCAGCCTGCTAGCTCCATTCTTTGTTAGCTGCATTGCTGCCTGGAGACTTCTGCACTCTCATCCACCTTCCATGTTGCTAATAGATATTTCTAAATGTTTACCTTCCTGCGATTTCACTCTTCTCATTTATCCAAGATCTACATGTTTATTTCTCCTTTGGTTAAAGCCTTAGTGTACACTTCTTTCTCTCAACTGTCAAAATAAGTCCCATTTGCAATTCAAGTCTCATTTTAAATATGACATCATTGGGGGAATAAACTTCAGATTCTGAAGTTATTCTATATATATAGATTTGATTTATTTATCAAGATATATATGTGCATATCTTATACATATATATCTATTCATGTACATCTTGATAAGTATCTGTTTGTTGCTTTGAGAGGAGTTTCCAGGCAATATGATAATTGCCTAAGTAATCTGATTTTAAAAAGTGTCTATAGAAGAAATGTTTATTTCTAACTCATTTTCTGCTTCCATTTTGCCTTTAAGAAACTAGAGGAAACATCTTCTCTTGATATCCGCTCAAAAACCTAGAGCGAAGCAGAAAATTGTGCGTCAATGTTTTAAAACCTGTAATGCAAAGCGCAGCATTCTGCTTGCCTGGTAAGGGGAGAGGCTGAGGAAGCCTGCAGGCTGCACCTTCTCCTGTTTTCCAAGACGCGCTCAGCATCTCTGCTTTGTTGACATTTCCTTACGCAGAGCCAGCCAGGTGCTGGACATGTCCTCCCCGCACCGTCAGGAAGTGAGAAGACGCTGCTCCTGCTACTGTTACTCATCTTAAATTAGATGATCAGATATGCATAGGCAGATGCTGAGCCCATTTTCATTTTTGCTATACATTGCCTTGAACAACAATAGGCTACATCCTAAAGATGAACTGTATCAAGTGAATCAAGTTATGCAATATTTCAGTTACCAACATTGACCCTAATTTCCAAAGCTCAAGCCTATTGGTTGTATACAGAAAAACAATAAAATGTTCTTAACATGTATAACAGTTTAGAGCAGGATATTATGCTATGAAATTTAAATGTATAACCATCTTAAATTCTAGTGTTCATCATACTTGTGTCTTCAGGCAGTAGAATTAAGACATAGACAGTCATATGGAAATATATTCTTGTCTAGTGTGATTTTACAAAAGCTTTAAGCTCCAAAGTTGTCGAAATAGTTTCACAATATTATTTTTCATTTTGAAGCAGCTTTGTTATAGTTAATAGAGAAAAAAATCTCTCTCCGATGCCCCATGCAAAGCGTATCCTGCTTCTAAACCAACAATACTGCCATGAAGTACAGACTTTCACCAATAGGTTTTTATTCTGTTCATGATAAAATAACACTCATTATCTTGGAGCTTTGAAGTAGACAATACATCTAATGGACAAACATCACAGTGAAAATTATTTTGATGATTTTCTCTCACAGTCTACATTTTCTAATTAGTGCATTAATCACTGGTCTTCAAGAAACACAGGTCCATAGCTATTTCATTCAGAGCAATTGTATGCAAAAGAAAAACAGGCAGAAACTTTTAATCATCATTTGCCTTTTACTTTTACATTATCAAACATAGGAAACAAACATTCCTTTAGGCTGGATGTGGTAGCACATGCTTGTAATTCCAGCACTCAGGAGGCTGAGGCAGAAGGATCACTGCTAGTTTGAAGCCAGCCTGGGCTACAAAGTGAGTTCAAGACCAGCTTGATATACATAGTAAGACTTAGTCTCGAAAAGAAAAAAACTGCTAGGGGTATAGCTCAGTGGCATAGGCGACTTAGCTAGTGCAAGGTTGTGAGTTCAGTTCCAGTACCTAAAACACAAACAAGCAAACAGTCTTTTAGCATAACACAGAAGCTCAAACTGTACTTCTAAACTTTGTAAAATGTTAGAAACATGATATAAATAAATATCAAGGGGAAAAGTAACAGAGTATTCAATTGTCGTGGAATTGTGCATATTCATTTGATTGTCTAAGTCATAAATGGTTTATGAGCAGCTTTCATGGTGATACTCAAGCTGATCATGACAATTTTATAAAACAAACTAGAAACCCACCGTCGGATGGTGCACATGTTCTGAACACTGTTGTGAAAGAGTATGCAAGAGAAAGAAGCCGTGCCGTTTTTACTGTGAAAAAGTGATGAATATTTGGGGAGATATTTTAGTCTAACTACAGAATATAAGCGTGTATTAAACCACACACTGCACTCCATTAATATGTAAAATTTTGTACTTAATATGCCTGTAAAAGTTAATTTAATTAATTCCAAAAGAGGATGAAATCAGCATTTTGTAGAGATGTCAGTAATCCAGTGTTCATTTCAACATTACTTACCATAGCCAAGTTGTATAATGAATGGATAAGAAAGTGTGCAAACACACACACACACACACGTATCATGAAACATTGTATAGCCTTAGGAATAGAAGTGCCAATAGAGTACTGGGTGACCTTGGGAAATATTAGTGAAATGTAATGACCCAGACAATGAAAAGCGCTGTACAATTTCACTTAAACATGGGCTCAGAAAAAGCCGGACTATGTAGAATAGAGAGTACAGTGTCAGTTCCTAGGAAGAGGGGATATTAGGAGATTCAGGTGATCATATAATCAGCAGTCACACAGCACGAATAACTGTAAGAGCTGAATGTTCAGCCTGCTAACTACAGTTCATATTTCTTTCTTTACTGGAAACTTGTTCACAGAATACATTTTATGGTTTCTTGTCACAATTAATACAACAATTTAAACTTTTTACCAAGATCCTAATTCATTGACTAGCAATAATTTTATGAATATGTGATTCAAAGAATCCCACTTTACACCTCAAATATAGTTAATAAAGAAGGAAAAATAAATGTAGTTAAAGAACTATAGAAAAGTATTAAAAATCAACTAGAAGTAAGCAATCCAACTATAAATCTGTCTTGGATCAATGCTTGTTCGATTGTGCACTGATAAATTTGACCCAACTCTTATATTACCATAAATGTCACTGCAAAAGCCTGATCGCATTGCTTTTGTTTCTATGTTTGAGATTTTTAATCCCTGAGCTAAGTGGCAAGACAGGATAGCAGAACAAAACACCCAACCACTCCCTCACAACTAGTATCTGTGCACCAGAAACAGCTACTGATTATCCTCGAAGGATGAAAATCCATGCAAAGTTTTGGAAGCCTTCTATGCAGAAGGGATGGTAATTTGCAGAGCCTGAGGCAGAACCAAGTTTGACATGGCTTAGGAGTTAAAAACAAGCCCATCACGCTGAACTCAGAAGCAAGTGGGATAAGACTCAGGAAATAAAAGTTGATGAATGCGTACCACATCATTTAGGGTTGTGCCAGTCAAACTAAGAAATAGGACTGCGTTCCGGAGATAATTAGAAGGCACTGAATGTTAACCCGACACGAATAAATTGAATCATTCTGACTCTGTAAGGAAGAAGGCAAATTGTAAAATCTTCAGTTGCATTATCAAAAATATTTTATGCCATGAGTCAATTAAATAATTGCTTGTTATCCTAAACAGTTACGAATAAACAGCAGACATGTCAAGATAATACAGTAAGGAGACCTTATTCTACATCAATTATGTTTGCTGGTTCTGCTGCTGCTTGCCTAGCAGAATGCCTTCTATAGAATGACGTCCAGCATCAGAGACAGGAGAAAGGACGAAGCCACTTTCCTGCTGACCCGACAGTGCTGTGCTCCTCTCCCAGATGTGGAATGGTAAGGCCTGAACTCATAGAGAGGCCTTTCCATACAGGGATGCCTGGAGTGAGCAGGGGAGGGCACGGGAGTGTGAGATTTGGATGGTGACATACCAGGCCTGAGTAAGGTTCCTAGGTGGAACAATGCTAAGGACTTCTAGACAAAGGTCAGCAGAGCAAGCCTGTGATTGAAGATGAACTGAATTACTTTCTTGGCATGAAAAGCATACACTACAGAGAAAGAGGAGGCCTCTGAGTAAGCTGGTATGGGGAGTGATTTATTACAGGAGTTGGGTTTGTGGTAGATGATTTGGTGGTGGGTTCAAGGAGGAGCTTGATTCTATTTGGTTACTTCAGGAAGTGAGGATAATTCTGTAGTTATCTTGGTGATCTTCTCTATGAAGAAGAGCAAATGCACTAATACCTCCTCTGAGACTGAGAGGAAACTCTTAGCTGTCAGACCCAGTGAATACCAGGCAAACATTAAATCCTGCAGTTCCTTGTCCAACCCTAGAGAAAGTCTTAGTAAAGAGGCTGAAGTACAAAGGGCTTGGGTGGCTCAAACCCTATGGCACTGACAGTGTCAGCTCTTTCTCATTCTCTCTTGGAGGGGCTTTGCTTATTTCCTTTCCCTTTCCTTGGACATTCCACATTCCTGGCTTCTCTAACTTTGTGGAGTCTCTGCAGCACTTTCAACTTTACCCACATAGCTTGGTGCACTGCCTTCTAAGGGACACATAGCCTGGACTATTTCTAAAATGTGATTGGAAACTGTGCTGAACCTAAACCCTTTAACTCCACATGCCTGTAAAACCAATACGTGTGGCTAATGCCAAGGTCTGCCATCAGCTCAACAGTAGCCTGGCCTCCTTGGATCGTGAGTGCAGGTCCCTCTGATCACCTAGAGAGCTGTACAGCGTGCTGGGCTTTCTTAGCAGGGTCCCTTGGAAGCTCTATTCTCAAAGAAAAGAATTTCACTTTTCAGCTTTGAGCCAGAGAAGGGTGGGGTCTTGCCAGGGTTTTCAATTGCCCTCAAGGTACATTTTCTTTCATTCTGATGTAACTGTTTGACTTCTTTTACATGCTAGTAATTTAAGAAGCCATGTTTTCCTTGGCCAAAACATTTCAGACTCTAACTTTATGAGTGTTTTCCTTCTCTTGAAACTGAAAACTTTAAAATCATTCAGTTGTGCTGTTTGCTCTTGGTTATGAATGTGGAACTGACTTAAGGCTCCAAACATTACTCACGCCATGGCTTGAACACTGAGCTGTCTTGAAATTTCCTCTGCCAGTTTATACCAGCATCTTTAGTCTCAAGTCTCCCAAGGTCTCAGGACATGAAGAAAATATAGAAACATGTTCTTCTTAAGTATAATGCGCAGGGCCTGGAATCCTTCTCCCCAAAGTGTCCTTGTTCCATCCTGAATCTGCCTGAGCCTGGTTTTTGTCATTTTTATTTCCATCCACATTCAAGTCATCTGAGCTCTGCCCAGAATCCACCATCAAGATGAATTCATGATATTTTATTGCTTCTCTAGCCAGTATTTCCAACCCTTTCCAATCTCCTCCTACAAACCTTTTTTAAAATGTAGTCATGTATATTCACAGTAACTACTCCACTTTTCTAGCACTAAAATTAGTTTTAGTCACTTTTGCATCACTAGCACTTCTTTTATCTGAATACCTAAAACCTATTACTTATAGGAGAAGAAATCTATTTCAGCTCACTTTTACAGTCCATGGTCAGTCAGCTTCAAGGTCACTTCTAACCACTTCCTAGCTCCAAAGAGTACAGCCTCTGGGCTACCAGAATCACTATGTCTTAGTCACTTTCTCCTTGCTAGGACAAAATGACAGATGCTCCCATTTTAAGGAAGAGTTTATTTTTATTGATTCAGTCCAAATTCAGTTAGAACCAAGACAGGATGGCATGTGAGAGGGTGACACAGGAGAGCTGCTCGTGATGTGGTGGCTGGCAGAAAAGAGGTGGAGAGAAATACACCTTTCCAGGCCCCACATCCTCTTCAGGCCAGACCTCACCTTCTAGCACCAAGTCAGCCATAAAAAAGGCATCCTCCAAATGTGAGTCTTTGAGAACCGGTTTGATCTAAATCTTAGCAATAGAAGAAAACTAAGTTCTAGTACCTGGATAGGTCCTGGGTGTGAGAGAATGCTTTTGTTTCTAAGCAGGTTAGGACTGGTAGAAATATAAAATCAAATGCTTTGAAGCATTGGTTTCAGAGAAATTTTAATATACTCGCTGTTAATATTTACTATGGAAAGACTGATAAATTTTTAAACAAATTCTTACAACAAGAAATCATGCTATTTACTTGGACAAGAGTTTCCTGAGTTCATAATACCTTAGTAATAAAGGAAATTGAACACTACAATCATCTCACTGTGCATATTAAATGAAGTATTTGGGATAGGAGGGAAAACATACCGAATTGTGATCCTTAGTTCAAAAATAGATAACTTCGGCCTTCATTAAGCTAACAATAGATGTGAGGTACAGAAATAAATATCTTTTCCACTACCTTTGCCAGGTAGCATTTATTTTCAAAGTGAGTGAATTGAGTTTTGAAGAGACTGCAAGTCTGCAAATGTGCACGAAGTAGGATCAGATGGCCTATCACAGCCTGTGTGTCTCTAAATCTCTTCACGCATTGAGACTCTGTTAGCACCCCCTTTTCATCAGGCTATTTTGTAACTGACATTTGATATTAATTGACATGATTCTTCAGTTATTTGCTGTCTGTAAATACAAAGGTGACTAACTAAAGACGTGCTAAAATAAGTACTGTCTGTCACTTCTTCAAAGTACAGAACAACGAGGCAAACATTTGAAGAACTGGTATTGAACAATATATAATGTTGGTTCCCCACTTAACTAACAAAACAATGCAAAGTTTCACAAGCTGTGAACAAAGCACAGGCAAAGCCGTGAACTGGGTTTGCATGTCTATGCTAATCCAGTCAACTTTTCACTAAGCTTGATTATTAGAAATTATGTGCACCTGTGATTAACAGATATTCCTATTCAACATGCTGGGACCCAAGTCAAATCCTTTGCGTTGCCAAGGAATCCGCTGAAACGTGAAACGTTCTTTTGGGAGCCATAGCTAAACAGGTACGTTCTTCTTCTTCTGATAGCTATCCCCCATTCCCCAGCCAATGTGTGCTCTGTCCACAGTCTTCTCACTTCCCTGAGACTTGAGTCAGGTCATGAATAAGACATTAGCATGGACGTGCAAGTCACACATGTCTATATTGGTCTCTCAACTTCCACGGGTGTGAAATTAGCCTAATCATATGTTCCTTCTAGCCATAAATTTCCACATTTGTGCAATGGTTATAATAACAGTGCTTCTACAACTTGGTATAAATATGAAATGGGCTATGAAATATGTTGGAGAATAAACACCAGGGCTTTTGATCTGGTTTAGAAGGAAGCTCAGAGCTGAAAAATATATTTTATATTTAGAACATAAATGCTTTTTCTGTACATTAAAAATAGGTAGTTTTGTCTCTCACTATATTTTATCCAAATTGAGCTTAAATATTGGACAGGAAAGAGCAGTAGAGACTGGAGTGAGGTTTTGTCCAAGGTTATTTGTTGACTTCCTTTATACTTCCGATCTCTACCCCAGGACTTTTGCCACCATCTCCACCAAAGTTAAAGATGTCTGGGGAGGACTACTGCGTGAGATGTGGGCCTTAACCTCCTCAGGAGGCTGCCTGGCTGCAGTGCCTGCTTTGCTTATGGAAACACAAGATGACAAGAGTGTCAGTGTCCCCCGGGCAGCAGGCAAGGGAGGAACATCTACAGAGCACAATTTGAACTTGCCTATCAGAGCTCGAGTGTCACATATTGGTGCCAAAATCATGTTTCTGAAAATATAAAAATAAATGTTAGAGTTTGTCCAGAAATCAGTGCAATTAAGGAGTTCGAGTAGGATCTTGGCTGCTTATGTCTTTGTCCTTCCTCCAGTACTGGGACTGAGCCCAAGGGCCCTGCCACGCAGCTCTGCCCTCAGCTCTGCTTGTACGGTATATGCACATGAGGTTGGCTAAGTGGCCCAGGATAGCCTTGAGTCTGTGATCCTCCTGCCTCAGCATTCCGAGTAGCTGGGATTACAAGTGTGAGTCTCCATACCATACTGGTGCTTAACTTTCTGTGGCTTAGAAAGGTAACAATGTTGTTTTCCTGTGACTTAGATGAATATTGAAAATGATTGTGGTCAATTGTACTGCTAACCCTAAGAAAAAACACATGAGCAAACAAAAGGGACACCATAGGAAAGGTACATGAGGTGTACTTCAGGAGTTTGAGAGTAATGGAGAAATTGAGTCATGCTAATTGAAGGGTGTATTGACCACTTGACCCATGTTGGTACCATCAGAATTCTCAGATGCTGGAGTCTGTGTCTAGACCCCAAAGCCCCCAAACAAGTGCACTGTGAAGGTTCAAAGAAATGAGACAAGCTGCATGGTGTTTAGGGCTGCAGGAGGAGTGAAGTCCTTAGCAGAGCCCATAACTCTGCTAGTCTGATGGCCGACTGATGCTGGCCAGCCCGTATTTAATCACAACAAGTAAGGAGTTGAGTGGACAATGGAGGAAACCTGAGCAGGATCTTGGAGGGGTTCAAGGACCCCTCAGAGCAACGTAAGGTGCTAATTAAGGAGAACTATCCCCAGAAAGTCTCCAGGTGGCCTCCGCTGTGGCCTATGTTGCCTCCTGAGGTGTCTCCTCGTTCTCAGTTCAACCACGCCTGGGCCACACCAGAGCCCTGCACGTGTGTTCAGCTTCAATGCTCTCCAACACTCAGAGAGTGAGCAGAACTGAGGAGGAAGAAGAGTACAAAGAATTCACTGAAAATTTAGAGAATGGGGCAAAGGAAAGAGGGAAGAATGCGTGTGCGTAGCTACACACTGTTAGATTACGGCACTACTACTGGTCGGTAGGAAGTGCTATTTTATGTTCTCATGGCTTCTCCTCTGCTCTCTTTCAAAAATCCACAGAACAGCTGAGAAAGATTACAAACTAGGAAAGGCACCATGAGCCAACCCAGCGACTTAAGAGTGAAGTCACGGTTACAATTCTGTCTTCCCAGAATTCTCTGAATTGGAAAGTCGATTTTCAGTTAGGCAAATAAAAGCAGCTTTACGCTGAATTTTAAAATTAATACTGATTCTTTCTGATATTTCACATTTAAGATGGACTCTTAAAATGACAAAGTGATTACACAAATTGAGAATTTGCCTGAGCATTTAGGCAGGGCAAGCTCCTAGTTAGGTGAAAAATATTTATCCGAGTAATGATCGAAACAAATAGGCTTTTAACCTTCTTTTGTCCATTGTGCTATTTCAGCACAGACTGTGGGATTTCTCAAATCGTGCAGGTGCTGATCTGAGCACACCTTAGGAATAGATGGATATTTTTAACCAGAATGATCATGTTTTTGTTTGGCTTTGTTTTTCAAGGTGGAGTACGGAGTGTTGAGGAGGTTAAACCGCATTGTTAAGCGTCACTCAGAAATCGTCAGTCCAGCAGCAACTGCACCACGCTTTACTGTCTCGGTCTTAGGCAGGTCCCACACCTTGCCTGTTAGCAATGGCTGTAGGAGAACTCACAGGTTTCCTGGTGGGAACAGTCCTGTTTAGAAACGTGCATTTGCTAAAAGAATATGGAAAACCTCTCTGCCTTTCCTATACAGGGTATGCAAATCCAAGGAGTGAGATTCTATATTCCCAGGAAATCTAGGAAAGCTCCTGAATGGTCTTTCCCCTTTAACTTCATGTGCGGCTCGGGAACCTAATACTATTATAACTCACCTGGACCCTTTCTTTGGACAGGGCCTTCGGGATTTTCTTTCTTTTCTTTAAACACTAGTTAATATATTGTGTATTGCTGGCCTGCGAATTTAGCTCAGTGGCATAGGCACCTGCCTTGTGAGCACGTGGTTGTGAGTTCAATCCCGGGTACCAAAATATATATGTGTGTGTGTGTGTGTGTGTGTGTGTGTGTGTATTGCTAAGATTTTGGCATAAAAAATGATCAATAATCAGACAATGAAAACACAGACTGTTCTTTTTGATGAAGAAAGATTAGTAGTATAGTTAACTATCTTGTATATATTTACATACACACATATATGTACACACATGTATATATAAAACCTTTTCCCTTCTTTTTATTTTAAGAAACAAAACAGAAAAAAAGGATAGAAATGATACCAAATTTCAAAAAAAAAAGTAGGGAATTAACACACTTAATGTACTGCATATTATCTTAGAAGTAGTAGTTCAGGTTATTAAATTTAGGCACAAAAGTGATCAGTCAAACAATGACAGCACAAACTGTTCTTTTGATGAGCTAACAAAGATTAGCAGTATAGTTATCTAGCATACATATACATACATACATACATACGTACATACATTTGTATATGTCTACCAACATACATATAATCTTTGCCTTTCTTCCTTTTTTCCTTTCCCCTATCCTAGTTGTTCTATTCCTTTGAGCACTTTCTTTCCTTTTCATTATTACAACATCTATTGTGTATTTTGTGTTTTGTTACTTTTCATATTTTTATTTTTTATTATTTTCATAATAGGGAGACATCTATCACTGTGACATGACATTTTCAGTTTTTCTGGGAAAATACCCAGGAGAGGAATAGTTGGGTTGAATGGAGCTTCCAGTCCTAGTCTTCTGAGAGTTCTCCATACTGATTTCCATAGTGGTTGTACCAGTCTGCATTCCCATCAACAGTGGAGCAGTGTTCCTTTTTCCCCTCAGCCTAGCCAACATTTGTTATCAGTTGATTTCTTGATGGCAGCTATTCTTTCCGGAGTGAGATGAAATCACATTGCTGTTTTAATTTGCATTTCTTGAGTGACCAGTGATGGTGAACATTTCTTCATGGATTTATTTGCCATTTGTATATCTTCATCTGAGAACTGTGTGTTCATCTTAGATGCCAGAGTGGATGAAAAATATATAGTGTTTTTATACAATTGAATATTACTCAGATATAAAAAGCAATGATCTTGAGCCTGTCATAGGTAAATGGAGGCAACTTGGGACTATCCTCATAAGTGAAATAAATAATAAACATATTTATAAATATCATATTGTGTCTCTAGTGTAAAAAGTAAAAATAATTGTAGGAGTAATAAACCCAAAATGTGTAACTGCTATTATAAAAATGAGAGGAAAAGGAAGTGCTCTAAAGGATATAACTGGATGTATGTTTAAGCGTGTAGGATTGATAACTATATTACTAAGTTTTTGTTGGATCATTGAACAGAACTGTTCTCAGTCTCACTGTTTTAATGTCCACTTTGTATGCTTTAATTTTGTAACTTGAACAGCTATTTCTAAGATGAAAATATGTAATTTACCCACTAATGATTTCTTCCTGTTTATTTTTTTTTGAAATTCTGTATTATTTCTACCCTTTTTTCTGTTTTGCTTTTTTTCTCTTTAAATATAATTTTTAAAAAATAGGGAAACAATACAATATTTATTAATGTGTGATTTGTTTCACTTACGAGTATGGTCTCAAGTTGTCTCCGTTTACCTATAAAAGTCTCAAGATTATCCTTTTTATAGCTGAGTAATATTCCATTGTATGAAAATACCACAACTTTTGTTATCCATTCTGTGGTTGATGGGCATTTTGATTGTTTCCAAGATTTAGCTATTATAAATTGTGCTGCTATAAGCATATATTTATGTGCACATATATTACTGTGGAATGACACCTTCAATTTTTCTGGGAAAATACCCAGAAGGGGAATAGCTAAATTAAATGGGAATTTCAATCCTAGCTTTTTGAGGAATCTTCACACTGATTTCCAGTGGCTGGCTGCACCAGTCTGCATTCCCACCAGCAGTGGAGAAGGGTTCCTTTTTTCCCACAGCCCTGCCAACATTTTGTATTGGTTGATTTCTTGATGGCAACATGCTTTCTGGAATGAGATGGAATATCAGTGCTGATTTAATTTGCATTTCTTGAATGACTAGTGATGTTGAGCATGTCTTCATGTATTTATTTACCATTTGTATTTGTTCATCTGAGCAATGTTTGTTCATTTCAGATGCCCATTTTTGGAATGGATCTTTGAATTTGGGGGGCTTGATGTTTTTCAGTTCTTTATATGGATGTAACTCATTTGTTTGAGAGACATCTGGCTAAAACTCTTTCCCATTCTGTGAGTTTTCTCTTCACTCTGTTGGTCATTTCTTTAGAAGTGCAAAAGCTTTTTAATAAGAGATCCCAGTTGCTGATTCTTTGAAGTGTTTCCTGTGCAGTTTGCTTTTCATTCATGAATTCTCTGCCTACCCCTATGTCTTCAAGATTTCCACCTACCTTGTCTTCCAGTAGATTTAGCATTTCTGTTTTAATATTTAGATTTTTTATCTATTCTGACTTTAGTTTAGCATGTGGTAACAAAAATGAGTCCAGTTTCAGTCCTTGGCATATGATAAACCCATTTTTGCAGAACCATTTATTAAAGAGGCTATCCTTCTTGCAGTGAATGTGTTTAGCCCCTATGTCAAAGATAAGGTGGCTGAGTGTCTTTGTCTTTGTGTCTGCATCTTCTAATCTATTTTCTTTGTTTGTTTGGCTTTTTCTGTTCACAAGATGCTAATGGATAACAAACAAGGAGCAGGAATGTGGTCTCATGAAGTGCATAGAAGAGGCAGAAGGTTTTAGTCCTTTCTGATCTCCTCCCCACTTGCTGCTTGTTGTTCTTTCATAAAATTCTGGCCTTGTGGCAGAATTTGCCCTGACTCACTTCCTCAATGAAATGGCAATGGCCCATGTGGAAAGGACCTATGATACTTGTACCAGCAGCTAGTGATATTTAATCATGAACCTAATATTTCTGTGGGACGAGTATAATTTTGTTTCCCTGCAAAAGAAAACTTTGATTCATTTCACTGTGGCAAAGGAGCCTTGCTCAAAGGCTAAAATACTTTGTCTGATTCCTTTTGGAGCTCAGGGCTACTACAACAGTGCCTTTCTCCTAATTAAGTATCCTTGATGTGTTGTCTTTACCGGTAAAATAAGAGCCAACTTCATGCTCTGACCTTCCAATCCCATCACTATTTGGCTCAGTTTACATTGCAACCCTTGTTTTCCAAGTCTCATTCAAATCACATCTGTGATCACCCTTTTAAATGTGTTTATTTTTACTGTTTTACAACAGGATCTCATTTTGGAGTCCAGGCTGTCCTGGGACTTGGGATCTTCCTGTCTCTGCTGCTTAAGTACTGGGACTGCTAGTGTCCAACACTTTCTGCTCCCTTTATAATTAAACAGAATAATTCTGCTGATTATGTGACACATACTCTGATCCGGGCTGTGATTAGCATACTGGGGAAGGCTTGAAGACCCGCAGGTTCTGCTACTCACATGATGGCAGAGTTTGACAGCTGGCTGAGTGGTTGACTAACCGGTGGATTCTGGGACACATTTTTGATGCCCGAGTATGTATGCTTTTCTTAATTTTCTTGGAGGGCTGCCTATCTTTGCAATGTCTTTCTTCCTGTCTGCTTTCACTTTCTGGCAAAAATTTCCTCATATATAAGGATTCCTTTCAAATCTGTCCTCCTCTGGAAACTGTCTCTGATATCACTTTGCACTTCCTGGCAGAATCCACTAATCCATCCACTGTGGTTCCATAATTTATTCAGAAATCTGCTAGCACAAAGCTAGCAGATTTGCATATCATGTGCGTGGTTGTCTCTGCAAACAGATGATATATATTTTCATTGCTGGGTTCATTCTCATGAAAAGAAAAGAAATACAATATCAATAAATACATTTTTTAAAAAATTTAGAAACCCATTGTCCAGTCAAGGGAGATTTCTGAATTTTCATGAGGACTGTCTGCTTAAATTCTCTTTCACACTTTCAACATGTGCCCTGTGGATGGTCACTGTTTCTGTAATAACAGTGTTAAGCGCTAGCCAATGCTGAAAATCAGGACCTTAAAAAAATGCCAGAAACAAAGCAGCCAAAATATTTATACTCAAGCATTGCATGAGGAAGCTGAGAGTGACAGAAACTACATTCTGTATCCACCATAGTTGAATAGAAACTGTAAACCTGCTATTATCTGCCTTTAATTCCTTTCTCATATCTGTAGTAGTACACTGTTTCAGTTTTGATGTTGTAGGTATGCAAATAATTTTTCCTAGAAGATCTGTTGAAAATAAATCATATTGCCACCCTAATCTGTGGAACTTACAAATGTAACTTTTGTAATTTCTAGTACATGTAAATTCTCTAACTTTTTTATTTTTAATTTCTGATTTACAGTGACACAAAAACTCACTGTGTACACTGATTAGAATAAACTACTTAGTATGGGGCCACAGATACTCATTTTAATACAATGTTTTCCATTCATTTTTCATTAGAAGACTATGAGGAGTGTCTTTGGCAGGGGAGGTATTGTGAAACGGTTTCAAAGTGTACCCAGACCACATAAAAACTGCTTATGGATGAATGATAGGAAAGGTGAAAGAGAAATATTTAATGGTGTGAATATATGCTTTCAGCCTGCAGATTTTAAGAAGGATTTTAATTGAGAAATAGATGAAACCTTTGAAAAAAATCATCTATTTATAATTCTGAAGATACAAATGGTCTCAACATATTTTATGAATGTCAAGTAGGTCATCTTCAATTGAAGCTGAAAAGAAGCAAAAATAAGGACACTGAATACAGCTTCTGCTTCAGGAATATATGTAAGAATATATGTAAGAACTTCTGAAAATACAGTGTACAGAGAGGAAGAATTTTGAATTTCCCTTCAACCTGTAAATATTTTGCCACGTTTCTACTTTCTGTTATAGAAAACGTACTAGAATGTGATGACTTAAATACTTACACACTAATGTGTGTACATCTCCACACCTGCAAAGCAAACCCAACTTGTCTTAATTTAAACACAGAATATGTCCAATAGCCTGGACTTCCCTTTTGGGGAAAAAAACACCTCTTATTTGTAGCTATTTAGCCTGCTGATTCAACAAAGACTTGAACCACATTGATATTAATTATGTCACTTTCCTAGGGAAGGACACATTGAAGAGAAACAGATGCTTAATAAAAAAAAGAAAATTGAATACATTATAGAGGGACACATTGCACATGTAAAATAAAACTAGAAATTCATATGATAAATGGATGAGACAAAAGGATTTTTAAATGCTGATTTTTGGGGAAAAAATGATAAATCACATTTAAACTGAGATTTAAAAGATGAGAAGAGAATCTCCAGACCGAAGTGAAGGCAGGGCTAGGGGGCAAGACAGTGGGTTCCATCCCCAGCCAAAGATGAAATCGATGTGTTTTGTTTGCAGTGACCAGAAATACAAATACTAATTGGCTTCATCAAATGAACTTGACTGCGATTACTCAGTTAACCAAATTGCAAATCACTGTAACCTAATTGCAAACCAATCCATACAAAAACGAAAACCCAACTAACAGCTTTAAATAAGTTCCTTGTAAATTTCATTTCACAAATAACATTGTTAGTAAAGTTCATGGTCAGATTCTATCTGAAAAAACTATTAGAAACCCTGTACAGTCTTTCCATTGTACTGCAAAATTCGTCAATTTACTGTACCAACCAACTAGTGGCTAGGTTTTAATGGCCTTTTAAAAGACAAAGCTAAATTTTTGAACCTGGTATCTTATATGTATAAATGTGTGTGTGTATATATGCACATTTATGCATATGTATATTTGCATGTATATACACCTCTCTATATGGATATTTACACATATATAAAGATGAATTGAGATAGGCATAGTTTTATGAATATGTTACATGCATAGAGTGTGTCTCCGTGTCTTTTCTTCTGTCCGTCTGCATAGACACACACACACACACACACACACACGCATGCAGTTAGAGACTCCCTACCTTATTACACTAAAGCTTATTACAGTTTTTTTTTTAGAATATCCTTGTGTATTTTCAGAAAGGGAAAGCAGAATGCTCCTTTATTGATCACTATAAATTATATATGATAGTTTCAAATCACAAGAGCAATATATTTGGCATTTTAAAATGATGAGTTTTATGGATAATTTTATTATATAGTCATAATAGCATTAACCTTTCATTTTACTAAGATATTCATATATGAATGCCTATTATATGAATATCAGTCATTCCAATTTATAGGGGAATTATTGAAATCCCTAAGGGATAACAATTTGAAAATAAGAAGTGAATTGAAAACTTAATAGAAGAAAGTAGAGTATTTCTGGACCCATTTTCTAGAGTTATCTCCACAACAAGCAGCTGAAGACTCCCCTCTGCAGAGTTTTGAACTTGAACAGAAGACAAGCTCAAGCCCCCCTTGGTACTGTGAGACATCATTTTCTGACTAAGGAGACTGATTTCAGAGCTGTGGGCAATATTTCAAACCTAAGTCACAGGTTTCAAAGGGTGGTCCTGGGCAGTGGATGACCCAGCTGTTCCGTGAGGGTGAAGGGGTCACTGTGGAGATGAGGGGAGAAGGAAGTTACAGCAGTCGCCATGGAAACCTTCACAGGCTGGGGACAGGGTGGTGGCTGTCACTTGTTGCTAGAGCATTGGTGATGACATTATTCCTTTCTGCTTGGATCCAATCAACAAGACTTTAATAACTGCTCCCATTGCTAGATTTTGATGAGAAAATTGATACCGTTCCTTCGGCTATCAAAGGACTTATAAAAGTCCCAAGGCACAGGGCTCCCAGATCAAACTTCCACTCTTTTCCTTCTGATATAAACCAAGATGGAAACCACATACCTGGTCAAATCACCACACTAGCAAGCACAGACTAACAATGTGTACTCACCGAAGGAGCCGAGCATTCGGTATCTTCCATTTCCAGTTGGGAGCAATTCTTACCCAGATACGGGGAATCCTGTAATTTTTCCACTTCTTTCTATTACACTGTTGCACAAGTTAGGAACCAGACAAGTATCTCAGCTTCTTAGACAGTTTCTTCAGTGGGCAAAGAGGAAGGAAGATAAAGTAAATACCAGAAAAAGCAAAATGGAAACTGTATTATTTTAGCGTCAGTGACCTAGATAATGTGAATTTGGGTCATGCTTTTAGTGTCTTTTTCTTTTTAAATTTTCTTTCTTTCCCTGGCTGTTGTGGTTTGGTTTTGGGGGATTATCAGTCATTATGTAGTCCAAACTGGGCCTGTAATTTTTATCTTTCTGTTTCAGCCTCTCAACTACTGGGATTATAGACATATTTCATCTCATCAAGATCTGTATTTTTTTAGTAAAATGGGAAACTAGTAAAATATAAAGTCAGTGCTATTAATAAATGATGGATCATGTTAGATCATCTTTTTATTATATGCTATTAAATACATTTGCAGAAATTAACTAATTGGTTTAAACTTTTGTCTTTAATTCATAAATAAGTCAAAGTTGAATCTTGACTGAATCCACAGATGAGTGGAATTTTAGGTTGTTGCAAACAGATTAATGAAAGTCAAGTGGCAAAGAAAATTGATTGAAGTTGAAGTTTAATTACTAGCTTTTTTTTGCTTAATCTAAATTACTTTAATTCCAAATTCATGGATCAATCATTTTATGTTTTCTTATTTTTTACATAATTTGTTCTGCATAGTTTATTATATATATTTGTGTGTGTGTATGTGTGTGTGTATCATCTAAATGTTAATTTAACATTTAACATGTAAGTTTATACATGTAAGTTAAATGTCAGTTACTCAGAATTTCTTAACCAAATTGATTCCAAATCTCAAACCATGTTTTAGTCAGGGTTTAATCAGAGAAGGAGAATAAATCTGATACATATAGGCATAAATAGGGAAGGAGGGATTTATTAGGGGAATTAATAAATTCACTAAGGTATGAGGCCAAGAACTTCCAAGATATGGGACCATCTGAAGGCTGAGGAACTGAGAAAGCTGGCAGCATAACTGAGTTCAAGTCTGAAAGTCTTGCAACCAAGGGGGTTTGCACCTTTCTGTGCAACGGTAAGGAATAAGAACCCGGGTGCTATCAGCAAGGCTCTTGGAGGCCAAAGAGCAGAGATGCCGGGGTCTTGATGTTCACAGTCAGAACCGCAAGGACTACACCCTTGCTCCCCCTGTTTGCTCCTTCTGAGCTGGCAGCCCACTGGGAGGTGTCCTCCTGCTCTGAGAGACTTCACTTCACTTACTCCATCACCTCACACACCAGTCTCCTCTTACAGCGCTCTCACAGACATGCCCAACACAGCTTACTAAGTCTAAACACAGACCAACCTACCTCCTGTTTGAAGCACTGAGGTTAATTAAAAACAAAGAGATTGAGGAGCAGTAATGCTTTCCTGGGTATTTGACTACCCATTTATCCATTAACATGCATGATGAACCTTTATGAGATTTTTCTAAACATGAGTTTTAGAGCCCATAAACCAGCCATCTAAAGAAAGTCATAGAACTATGCCTTCATTTATTTTGAAGGGAAAGTCTTGTGATATATAGCTATGCAAACTAAAGGAGAAGGAAAAGTATTTTTATACTAAGCAATGCAAAGACACTAGTGGCCGGGTTGCTTGGGGCTTTACTAGAACAGACTTTCAGTTTCATATTAAGATCTCATGACTCAGTCCTGGAGTACTGGGTAAACCTCTAAATACATAGAATTGTGGGTGATGTAAATACTGTCAATATTCTCAAAGAATACAAAAAATTTAAATGCTGTATTCGTGCTGCATCTAGTAGCACAGATACTAAAATAGGTAAATGAATATTAGCAAAATCAAATAGTACCTTGATTTAATTTCAATAACTTGAAGATGAATTTCTTGAACAACTACAGACTGGACTTAATGGGGACCATATAGATGGGTGGCGCTATTATGCACATAATGGCTTACCAAAGAGAGAAAAAAGCACATCATTTCTCTAGCCTCTAGTTCAGCAATGTCAGAAAGGAGGGGAGAAAGATAAGACTATTTGGTCCCCTGGAATTGTTAAGGTTTGGATTTATAGCCTGACTCAGAGTAAATTCTTATCCACCTCCAAGGAGTGGATTTGTCTTTTGTGGCACTGTACTTTAACATATGGCATGGGACGATGATTACATTCTTTCAGTCAAGTTTTGAAGAGGAAATACTATATTATATTCTGAACAACAAGCATAGCGCCTGGCTCATGACTATTCATACATGCAATGCAGTTACACAAGCATCTCCTTGTATCCAAGTGTCCACATCATCAAACTGAACCTAACACAAGAGAAAATATTTTTTAAAAGTTGTCTGCACTGAACATGGATAGAGATTTTTCTTTGTCAGTATTCCCTACTAAGTATATTATCACAACAAGGTACATGTAAGTATTATAAGTACACTACAGATAATTCAAAGTATGAAGGAGGAAGTGCATATGCGAAAGGAAATGTAATACCAGATTTTGCCATCAGCAGGACATCATAAAAGAAATACTTGCAGATTAGGGATGCTTATCCTCTGTATTGCTGAATGAGTGGAGATATACATGAGTATGCATTGATTTGTACTTAAATGCAAAATACATACCATGATTCATATAAGAGGTCCAACCTTGCTTCCTCAGGAGCAGAATAAGAACAGAGTTTTAAATGTGTTGTTATATATTGCATCGACTTTAACCATGACATGCTTTTTATTTAGGAAGGTGCTTTCTTCTGTTGTTTTCAAGTCCTGTCCTTTCTTCTGTTGTTTTCAAGTGTGGTTGAGTGTAGTATGAATGTTGATTTCTTTCAAGATCTTACATAAAGTGATAGGATTTTTTCAAATACCAGTGAGATAAGTAATGAAACAGTATAATGTCTAATGAATTATGAAAATCCAAAGAATCATCTTGAAGTTTAGTAGTACCTTTGGTGCATTCTCATTATAAAATGGTTGTGTTAACTATAAAGTACTAATATGGCTGGACTTCTGTATCTTTACAAAATGTGCCTTCTAGGAGTTTGAAGTTCAAACCAATGGCTTACTGTTTGATTTCTCATGCATGTTCTGTATTATTTGAGAATTCTGAGAAGTGTCATTATCACCACATTACCAATGAAAATCTAAGTAATATAATAAATATTCTAAGCTACATTGTTTAAAGTAATTGCATAAAAGCAAAATCTCACACTTTTTCAGATTGTTTTATCACTCTTCTCCTGCAGCACAGTTGATTTCATGTTCTTGGTATTGGTAAATGGAATGTGCTAATTCATTTCACCTTTTCATGTATCTGAGACAACATAAAGTGTAATTCCATGCTATATTGATTAAATATCTAAGTCATGTAGGATACAGTATTTGTACTTCGTTATTTTAAAGTATAATGCACATGGTTTCTGTTAGACTATAAAGCGTTTGGTTGCCATACAAAAGATGTTAGTTCTCTCAATCTCATAAAATTTCCACCTTGTAGAAAAGTTTAATAAACTTTGTGTGTTATTTTTTGCTGTGCAGATGAACCTAAATAATCTAGTATTCTACAGAACTGTAAATGAACCTGACTTTAGAGAAATTACTCAATTTTGAAAAACAACGTCTTCCATTATCATCAATTAATAGTGTTGGCAATGCTGGCAATTCATGTAGTGAAAACCAGAGAACAATGAGATATTCAGGGAATGTAGATGGACAACATATAAAGAGAAATGAAATTGTGTACCCAGGAAATAATGTGTACAGCTGTACTTTCAATGTGAAAACTCTGCTAAAGAACACCTTCTAAAGCAAACAATTGTATTAAAGCTCATGCTGAAAAAGGGCTTAAAATTTCCTAGAATCTGTATTTATTTTCCTTGTTTCTGAGCATGGGTTTCAGAAAAACTTAGTTTTAGTGGATCCCAATTCTCATTTGGATAAGCGAGCGCAGTGAAGCATTACACCACAGCCCTCGGGGTTCTGGGTTTTATTTTTATATAATCAGGGGGGGCCTTGGTTTCCCATACACCCATCTGTCATGCAGTTGAAAACAAGCAAAATGGAAACAAGGAAAATAGAGTTCCATTTTGTTCATTGTGCTCATCACACAACCTTAGCAATATAATGAGTTTAGTTATCTCACTATAGTTGGGCTTTCACTTACTTATTTTGCCTTGCATCTGCTGTTGGATTCTGGAAGCATTTCCAGGAACTTCCACTTATCTTTATTGTTTAAATCTCACTGAAAAGTGACTGATACATACCCATATTTATCTGCAAAGGAGGTTGGGAAATGAAGATTCTACTCTGGTTTGCTGCACTCCCTTGGGTTAATTTAGTCTTCTACGATTCTGAGAAACAAGTGGCGGCCGTTTGGCTACATCTAGCATTCTCTCCACACCAACATCAATACTACCAATAGAAACAGACGAGAAACACATTTTATGTTAGCACTAACATTTCAGAATGCCTATATTTAATTTTTGTGAAGCTGAAAGCAATTTTACTTTAGTGGCTCATTCAGAGCATGCTTTTCTTTTTTTTTCCCTACAAGTAATTTTTTCTTTCCATGTGGCAGTGGTCTTAAAAAGAGTGTCTTAGTGATTTCCTTGATCACTGAAAACAAATATAGAAACCAGCAATCTAAAGGAGGAAGGGTTGATTTGACTTGTGTTTATACTCCACGGTCAGTTGGCTATTACATAGGATAGCACAGTCCGGGGCATAGTAAAGGACAAGATATTCATGTCATGGCTACAGGGGTGCAGAGTGAGTGAAGGGAGGAGAGAGGAGGAGACACCTCTTCCAGGACACTCTTCAGATCCCACTAGACCCCACCTCCTGAGAGTGTGAAGTTATAAACTTCATTGGACTAATCCATAGGACCATGAGTCAATCTGTGCACACATGAGGTTTTGATTGGACATCCAAACAAAAGCCATAGCATTCCACCAAAATAATCCCCCAAATAATCCTGCAATTTGTTTCATGCAAAATGAACATACTAAAGTTCATTTCTAAAATCTGCCAAAGTCTTATAAGTTTCTGCACTGCTAAAAAGTCTAAGACCAAATACTTTTCTGAGACGCTTGTCTTCCTTCAGATACTCCATGTTTCCAGCTTCTCCACCTTCCTGAAGTCCCCACTGAACCTCTGCCCTCACTCACGCAGCCTTACACAATGTCCTGCTGGGGCTCCTTACCAGGCTTCCCAGGTCTTCTTCTGAAATCCGGGTGGAAACCTCCTTGACCCAACAACTCTTGCATTACACATGCCTGTGACACCAGAATGATGGGAATAAATGTCAAGGTCTGTTGCTCATTTGAGCAGTAGCCACAGCACCTTTAACGAAAGCTGCAAAACTGCCTGAGTGCTTGGACGCAGACTGAGGATGAGAGGACTATGAAAAGAATGTCAGGAAGAAAATTTCTCAGGCAACGTGCTCCTGGACTCTTTTCACAAAGCAAGCTTTTCACTTCTTTTGTTATTATTGCCATGCCATTAAGAAATTCTCCTAGTGTACTGATCCAAAGTACTTGGGTTCTTTTTGGTGCTAATCATTTTGGCAAAAAAGCTCTCTGCCCCAATCCTCCTGGAACTTCTTTTATGGCCAAACTCAAATCATGGACCCCAATCCTCCTGGAACTTCTTTTATGGCCAAACTCAAATCATTTTAAATCATTCAACTCTTGTGATTTGCTATCAATTTTCAGTATAAAGCTGGCTAAAACCCCCAACAGTATCCATGCCACAGTCCTAGTGTTGGGCTGCTGTGATATTTCTTCTGGCAGATACACTAGCTCAACACCTTTAATCTTTATCTCCTGTGGACCCCTAGGGCATGAGCCAAATGCAGGCCAATTGTCTTTAGGAGGGTAACACACATAGCCTGAAGTTCAAATATCAATGTAGTATTGTTCTGAACAAAAACTACCGAATGTCTCTTCTAGAGTCTGCATTTCTATCCGGATTCCAGCCTTCTGTACCCTGAGAAGACCTCCCTTCAGCTTCCATTAAGAGCTGGTTTTGCCACCCAGCATCTCCAAACTTTTCCCGACACTTTCGGCAAAACTCTTCCAAAGGCTTCTGGACCACAAGGTCAGGTAGAATCTCAGCAACAAGCTTACTTTTCAGGCAGCAAAATTTCCATTCGTAACATCCTCATCCTGACACAATCCTTGGCACCCAAGTCAGAGGAACTAAGGTTTATTTCGGCCCACGATCTGTAGAGGCTTCAGTCCACAGTTTGTTGGCTCCAAGGGACAATGGCGTGGCAGCAGAGCATGGCAAAGGAGAACTGCTTATGTCACAGTGGATAACAAGTGGAGAGCATAAAAAGAGAAGACAAGATGTGAGATGAACCCTCCTAGGCCATGTCCTCTATATCCGGTCTCCCAGACCACACCGCACCTCCCAACAGCAAGTAAACTATAGACCCTCATACTCCAGTCACCTTCCAGAAGCCTAACCTACAATCACATGAGACTTTGGAGAAACATGTAGATATAAACCATGACAAAAGGCAAATACATCAAGCTAAGGTATGAATATAAACTGACATTTAATAGAGCCTCTTTAATGTTTAAGACTAGCTATGCAATAAGTTTAATTATTTACATCTTTGTTTAATAAATATTCAATTATTGTCAATTCCCATTGGGAATTCCCTTCCCAATTTCAAAGATGTTGGCTTCAGCTATGTGACTTACTATGGCCTCGAGGATGTTAACAGAACTGACAAGAACAAGGAACCAAAATGTGCTTCGCTTTGTCTTTCTGTTCTCCCATGAAAAGAACATGGACAAGTTGCTTTCAGCCTGTGTGCAAGCATGGGGCATGTGGAGGAAACCTGAATTCAGGCTGCAGCCTAAAACAGAACCAATTTTAGTAACATCTCACTCAAGGATCCATGAGCTACAAAAAAATAAAAATTATAAAAGGTTCTATAAGCCATCATCAATTCTGTTGAACACAAAAGCTGACAAATATACACTATTATATTTATCTTATCCAAATCGATAGCTTTCCTGTTTGATTAATATCCTACTTTAAGAGACACCAAGTGATTCTAAACTTGGGTCTCATTTCAGCAAAGTTCTCCTTTCTAGTAAGACATTCCTGTTCACTTTATCTCTTAGATTAACTGATATTCAAAAGGCTATAACTGACAAGGCTTTAGTACACATTGAAAAGATGAAGAACTTTAATCAAAATGAGACTGCAGGGTGAGTGGAGTCACATTGCTTTTGTCATTTAATGGACTGAAGATCTAAGAAGTAAGATAGCCATAAAACTCTTCAAGGAGACTTCTTATTTGACTGAGGTTAGGAATCAGACTCTGGGTCAATTCTTACCCTTCAGATAGCAGAGAATAACACACAGGGCTTTGCCTTAAGTGAAATAGATTTGATATTTCCAAAATTGCTTTGCACCATATGTGCACATGTGCGTATACCTAACCAATTCCCTATTGCTCCACATTGTTTGAAGTCTACTACTTCCATTTTTCAATCTTTAGCAAGCCAATCAATGGCACAGAGAGATTCTGATGAGCTATTACAAAAAAATAGTGAATAACCTCCTTCTGCTGAATTTATTTGAATCTTCTTTTGCAACTGAATTGCTATAGTATAGGTAATAATTGATATTTCCTAAAATTATTGCTCAAAGTAGAACCAATAGAGTTCAAGAAATATGGTTGTTTGCAAAATTTCCACATTAGTTTTTATATATAGGTTAAGAATGTATTAATTTTCATCAGTAATTGCAGTTAGCTGTACTTCAAGGAAATTGAAAGTTTCAATAGCATTATACATAACTGCAAACAAAACAAAAATACATAATTAGATTTGGATTAGAACAATTATTTTAGGGCTATCTATTGACCCACTGTTTACAGAAATTGGTCATTAATTTATTTCTTCATTCTGTGAGGACCAAAAAAAAACCTTGTTTGCATAGTGTACTTTTATTGTATTTCTAAAACGTCACTATATTCAGTAGACTATTTTCCTAGTGCTATAACCTAAATCTCATCTTATGAAGAAGTGCTTTATTTATTCTAGCATAGATAATAAATTAATGAAATCTCAAGGAAACCTGAGAAAGTCTCTTTTTTGAATGCTCACTGCCTATTACTTTACCTAATATGTCTTATAGTGTATAAGTTAATGAAGAGCAATTTGAGAATTATTGCTGACACAATGATTAGATGTCAATTATGACAATTATTTTATCTAATCTTTATAGAGTTGAATGCATGAGTTTCCAACTAAGGCCAGGTCTCAGCTTCATTCACAAATTACAGACATACATGGGAGTATGTGTGCTTTTCCCAGGCTTCAGACCCTGCTTGAAAATACTGAATGCCTCAGTCATTTTCCTTCACCTGAGGACAAAATATCCAATGCCTTCAAGTGAAAGGAAAGGGGTTTAGATTGGATCACTGTTCTTGGAATGTTCAGTCCATAGTTGCCTGACTCCTGGGCAGGAACAAAGAGGAGGAAGGTTTGGAGGAGGAAATCTGTTTCAATTGTGGCAATCAGGAAGCAGAGCACAAAGGGAGGAGCCTTGAGGGGAAGATACACTCCCCCAGGTCCTGCAGCAGTCCCTGGCCTCTTCCAAACTGACTCATTTCCTGTAGCAAATCAGCTACTGGGCCGATGATTAAATTACCTTCCAGGCTGCTGGCCCTCCCTTCCACCCGGACCAGTGGGTAAGCACGCCCTTCCACTGGGAACATCACGGAAACCCATTGCAGGTCTGAGATGCCTGGGACTGCCACCACTGGGTACACCCTTCTACCAGGAACATTGAGGAAGCCTGCCACAGGCCTCAGCTGCCTGGGACCAATGCTGCTGGGCCCGCCTTTCACCAGGAACATCAGAATCTTGGACTACAGAGGACTACCTGCTGGCTGGATGTGAGACTCAGGAACCTCTCACCCAAACAGAAGACTTCAGCAGCCTCCAGTCAGTGTGGTGAGTTTGCCCCTAAAATAGAGGTCTGCAGTGTGTAAATAGGAACAGAAGTGAAACTCCCTCCAACTGTAAGACCCTGGCAAAACTGGCAAGAGAGTGGATAACCCCTTCCCTACACAGAGAACATCAGACAAGTTGAGGAGTGCACCAATAATGCCCCCACAAACTTAGAGGAAATTAAAAGAACTTATGAGACCCCCAGTGACACAGTAGGGCCTCAGCTGACATAAATAATATAGCCAGGGAGATCTGGTGACCTGCAAAAACCTGAAGATATAACAGCAGCAGGAACTGAGAGTTGCCCTACATCAATATTTCTAGGCTAGTTAGCCCAGAAAGCATATAGGACTCACCCAACAGGCACAGTGGGAGGAATTCAGGAGACTGGATCTCCTCTTCATTGTGGTACCCAGTAATTTGACAAACATTAACCATACAGTAGGACCCTGAAACACAACAAAAAGTTGTGACTGTTGGGATAGAAAGACCAATATTTGCCCAAAAGGTGAAAATGACTAAACTGAAAGGCAAAATGCAATCTCAAACATCTAGTCCATCAGGAGCAAGTGCAGGCAATAATGAAATAGAGGACCTTAAAAGTCATCCACCAGAAATTTCTGAAAAGATAACAAATGAAGTAAAGAAACAAATCCATGAGGCTATGGAGGAACTCAAATTAGAAATAATGTCTTATGTAAAGACAAAAGTAACAACCTTAGTAAATGAGCTGCTCAACATAGCTAGAGAAGAAATAGATAAGAAATTACAGGAGCATGGGAAATTGATTGAAACTTTGAATGAACAATGCAGAAAACAAGCAGAATCCATGAAATAAATTCAAAGAGATATGCAAGAAACAAAAAAAATGTATTGAAAGCCTGCAACGCCATTTAAATGAAACTGAGGATAGAATTTCAGACCTTGAGGACAGGATTGCAGGTAGTGATCATGAAAGGGTAGACTTATAAAGCATTTGTCATTTCATGCAAAGCAGCATGAAATGACAATCCAGCAGCTTCAAGATGATGCCAGGAGAAAAAATGTTAGATTAATAGGCATCACAGTGAGGAGGCAGGAGACAATGCAAAAGTTATAACTAAGTTGTTCACAGAAATAATGACAGAAAATTTCCCAAACATGGGGGAAAAAAACTGATATACAAATAAGTGAGGCATATAGAATGCCAAACAGTCACAACCAACACAAATCTACACCCAGACACATAATAATTAAGATCTCAGACATACAACATAAAAACAGAATACTAAAAGCTGTTAGCGAAAAGACACAACTCACCTACCAAGGAAAGCCTATTAGAATTACGGCAGACTTCTCAGCAAAACTTCAGGTTAAAATGAAGTTTGGAGTGAAGTATTTCAAGCCCTAAAAGAAAACAATTTTCAACCCAGACTGATGCACACAGCAAAACTGTCTTTCAGATTTAAAGGAGAAACAAGATACTTCCATGACAAGGAACAACTGAAGAAACTCATGTCCACTATATCAATCTTAGAAAGAGTGCTAAAGGACATCCTAGATAGAGCTAAAAATGACCACAATCTCCAGAACAACAACAGAAAGAAATCATCAGGCTGGACAAGAAATTAAACAAGGGAGAAAAGCAGGGAACTGACAATAGGAACACAACATGGGAAGTCAAGCCAGTACATATCAGTGATATCTATAAATGTAAATGGGCTCAATTCACCTATCAAAAGAAACAGGTTGATGCAATGGATCAAGAAACAGGATCCCACAATATATTGTATAAAAGAAACACATCTGACCCAAAAGGAAACTCATAGATTAAAAGTGAAAGGATGGAAAACAGTATTCCATGCAACAGGAAACCAGAAAAAAGCAGAGGTAATTATTCTATTTGCAGACAATGTGAAATTGAAACCTAAAATGATTAAAAGAGACAAAAAATGTCACTACATACTAATAAGTGGAAAAATTCAAGAGGAATAACTAAAAATTATAAATACATGTACATCAAACACAGGAGCACCCCACTATATAAGACAGATACTAAAGGACATGAAAAACCAAATACAGAAGAACACAATTATTGCCAGGACATTAATAGCCCATTGTCACAAAGAGGTAGATCAGCTAGACAAAAAATCAGCAAAGAAATAATAGAACTGAATCATACCTGCCAGCAATTGGACTTAGTAGATGTTTACAGAGTGTTCCACCCAACCACATCAGAATACATATAGACCATATATTATCCCACAAAATAGACCATATATTATCCCACAAAACATTCTTAAATAAATGCAAAGATATTGAAATTATCCCATGCATACTATCTGACCATAGCACACCGAAATTGGAAATTAATGGCAAAAAATTACAAAACTGGGATAAATACTTGGAAATTAAATAGCAACCTTTTGAACAACCAGAGGCTACAGATGAAATTAAAGAAGAAATAAAGCAATACCTACAATTCAATGAAAATTCAATCACAACATACTATAATCTGTGGGATGCAATGAAATCAGTCTTAAAAGGGAAATATATAGCAATAGATTTTCATATGAAGAAAACAGAATGAGCACAAATAAACCACTTAATGCTTCATCTCAAGCTTCTAGAAAAAGAAGAGCAAGTTAAACCCAAACCTCATAGAAGAGAGGAAACTGTAAAGATTAGAGCAGAAATCAAGGCAATTGAAACTAAAAAAATACAAAGAATTAATGAATGGAAGAATTTGGTTTTTTGAGAGAATAAACAAAATTGACCAACCCCTAGCTAAACTTTTAAAGAAAAAGAAAGATAAAAACCCCCAAATTCATGCAATAAGGACTGAAAAGGGAGAAATTCCTACTGATTCCATGGAAATTCAAAAGATCATGAATACCTACATTGAAAATCTCTACTCACATAGAGAGGAAAACACAGAGGAAATGCACAGATTTCTAGAAACATATGAACTACCAACGCTCAACCAAGAAGATATAGCAAGATTGAATAACTCAATATCAGCTATTGAAATTGAAAATGTAATAAAAAACTTACCAACAAAGAAAAGCCCAGGTCATGATGGATTCATGGCTGAATTCTACAAGAATTTTAGAGAAGACTTGATGCCAAAACTCCTTAAACTCTTCAATGAAATTGAAAAGAAATCAATCCTCCCTAAATCATTCCTGGAGGCAAGTATTACTCTGATACCAAAACCAGAGAAAGACCCAACCAAAAAGGAGAATGATAGGTCAGTCTCACTAATGAACACTGATGCAAAGATTCTCAGTAAAATACTGGCAAATAGAATGCAGCAACTCATCAAGAAGATTATACATCATGACCAAGTGGGGTTCATTTCAGGAATGCAGGGATGGTTTAACATATGCAAATCAATAAATGTAATACACCACATCAACAGATCCAAAAATGAAAACCATATGGTCATCTCAATAGATGCAGAAAAACCTGTTGATAAAGTCCAAAATATGCTCATGATAAAAACCCTTCAGAAATTCAGCATGCACGATGTCTACCTCAACCTTATAAAGGCCACGTATGACAAACCAACAGCCAATATTATACTAAATGGACAAAAACTGAAAGGTTTCACTTTAAAATCAGGAACAAGACAAAGATGTCCACTATCATCACTCCTTTTCAATATAATTCTGGAAACACTAGCCAGAGCAATCAGACAAGAGAGAGGAAGAAATTAAATTATCACTATTTGCAGATGACATGATACTCTATATAAAAGACCCAAAAAACCCTATTAAAAGACTACTAGACAATAAATAAATTCAGCAGTGTAGCTGGATACATAGTCAATGCTCAAAAATCAATAGCACAAATCCTGTACACAAACAAGAACCTCACCGAGAGAGAAATTATGGAAATATCACCTTTCACAATAACATCTAAGAAAATGAAATACTTAGGAATCAACCTAACTAAGAATGTAAAAGACTTATATGCTGAAAATTAAACTATGCTAAAAAAGAAGATTAAAGAGGATGTTAGAAAATGGAAGGACATTCCTTGCTCTTGGCTAGGAAGAACCAACATTGTGAAAATGGCCATCCTCCCAAAACTGTTATACAGATTTAACACAATCCCAATCAAAATACCATCGACATACCTCACAGATCTAGAGAAAACACTTTTAAAATTCATTTGGAAATGGAAGAAACCTAGAATAGCCAAGGTAATTCTGGGCAATAAAGGCAAGGCAGGAGGCATCTCAATTCCTGACTTGAAATTATACTACAAAGCCACAGTGATAAAATCAGCATGGTACTGGCAAAGAAATAGACCTGATGAACAATGAAACAGATTGGAAGATGCGAGTATAGTTACAAAGACACTTAGCCACCTGATAGTTGACAAAGGGCTTAAACATGTTCACTGCAGGAAGGATAGCCTCTTTAATAAATGGTGTTGGAAAAATTGGTTCTCCACATGCAGAAGATTGAAACTAGATCCATGCCTATCACCATGCACAAAACTAAAGCCTAAATGGATCAAAGACCTAAACATTACAATAGAAACACCAAATCTAATGGATGATAAGGTAGGCAGAAGTCTTGGAGACATAGGAGTAGGCAGAGAATTCATAAACAAAATGCAAACTGCATGGGAAATACTTCAGAGAATCAACAACTGGGATCTCATATTATTGAAAAGTTTCTGCACTTGAAAAGAAATCACCATCAGAGTGAAAATAAAACCCACAGAATGGGAAAGAATTCTAGCCAGCAAACCCTCAGACAAAGGACTTATCTCAAGAACACATAAAGAATTGAAAAATATCAAGTCCCCTAAATTTAAAGACTCTCTCCAAAAATGGGCATCTGAGATGAACACACAGTTTTCATACGAAGATAGTCAAATGGCAAACAAATACATGAAGAAATGTTCACCATCACTGGTCATTCAAGAAATGCAAATTAAAACAACATTGAGATTTCACCTCACAGCTCAAAGAATAGATGCCATCAAGAAATCCACTGATAATGAATGTTGGCAAGGCTGTGAAGAAAAAGGAACACTGCTCCACTGTTGGTGGGAGTGTAGACTTGTGCAACCACTATGGAAATTAGTGTGGAGAACTCTCAGAAGACTAGGATTGGAAGCTCCATTCAACCCAGCTATTCCCCTCCTGGGGCATAGCTCCAGAAAAATTGAAAAGTTCATATCACAGTGATATATGTGCAGCCATGTTTATAGCAGCACCATTTGTAAAACCTAAATCTTGGAAACAACCAAGATGCCCGTAAACCACAGAGTGGATCAAAAAGATGTGTATTTTTATACAATGGAATATTACTCAGCTATGAAAAAGGATGATCTTGAGGCCTTTGTAGGGAAATGGAGACAACTTGAGACTATCCTCACTAGTGAAATAAATAAGAACCATATTTATAAATATCACACTGTGTCTCTAGTGTAAAAAGTAATAAGAACTGTAGGAATAATAAACCCAAAATGCATAATTGCTATTGTAAAAGAGAGAGGAAAAGAAAGTGCTCTAAAGGTTATAACTGCCTGTATGTTTAAGTGTGTAAGATTGATGACCATATTACTGTTTTTGTTAGGTCATGGAGCAGAACTGTTAACAGTCTCACTGTTTGAATGTGTACTATTTATGCTTTAATTTTGTAACTTGAACAACTATTTCCAAGATGGCAGTATGTAATTTATCCAGTAGTGATTTCTTAGTGATTTTTGTTCTTTTCTTTTTTTCCTTTGTAATTCTGTATTGTTGCTATCCTTTTCTCTGTTTTGTTTTGTTTTTCTCTTTAAATAAAATTAAAAAAATAAATAAATCACCTTCCAAACATCCAGTTCATGAGCAAATGAGATTCTTGCAGACATTTACATTTAAACCATAACAGCACACAAAACTACCAACTTCAACCTGTCCTGCTTATTTCAGTAACATAGAAGATCACAGGATGATCTGAGGGGGAAGGATGTTTGCATGAAATAGCCTAAGGAAACTTTTAAGAAAGAGGCACATGGGCTAAAATTGTGCAGAATTTTATAGTGCAGAAGGGGAGTACAATTTTCTGAACAATGATGACAATTTCAGCATGTTCTTAGGAACTAAAAGAGATAGAGATTGATGGTTTCAGAGTAAAATTCATAGCATCAATAACTATGCATGTATAAAATATGCAAACTTACTATAGTAATGACTTCTGAAAACCTACTTTATCTACTTGAACAAGTAAGTGGCAGAAAAGACATCTAACTTTGCTTAAAAGGTCTAATAGTTCTAAAGAAGCTATTGTATTCACATATTACTACTGAAATGTGATCAAAACAGAAAAAGTTAGATGCAAATTCATCAAAAGTTTAAGATAGTTTATTCTGAGAATGAATATATGGGAAATGGTTTCTTGAGTCATTGGTACTCATTTCTTTTCCTTAGTTTTAAAAATCAAAACTTCAAAGCAAAGATATATTCTTAAGTTAGATATTTGTATGGTTCATAATGGAGATAGAAAGAGAATTGTAAGAACTAAGAGGAAGAAAAAGAAAAGGCATTGCAATCCATTGCAGGCACTGTATCTAAATTAGACCTTGACTTAGTACAATACGATTTTATGTTTGCTCTTTGTATTATTAGTCTGATTTTCAATCCGTACATAGCATGATTAACTTTATGAGTTCTTACAAAATAAAGAAATGAACCTGATGCTCGAAAACATGAAAGTGGCGTCGAGGGGTTGGGAGAAGGAAATTGAAGTGTGTTGTGCACATGGACCAATTTCCTACAATGAGTATAATTATTATGTACTGCAAACATGTACCAATAAAAGCAAAAAGAAGGAAAGAGGAATTTGAAAGTAATAAACTGAGGAGAAAAGATGAGATTTTGAATGAACAAAGTAAATCCATAGAGGAGATTCAGTTTATAAGGTCACTGTTTTATTGTATGAATAGAAAGAGGAAGAAGAGTAGGAAACGGAGGAGGAGAAGGAGTAGAGAGAGAAGAGAAACAGGAGAAAGCTGTGTTCACATTTTGTAAATTAATCTCCTTTATCACAATGAGTTGCAGGGTTTTCTTCATAAAATTTGAGATGTTTTGTGTTCATTATCAGAAAATGTTAAATGTAACACATTCACAATGAACCTAGTGGTGAAAGCAGTTCAAACATTTTGCAATAAGGTTTATAAACTTAATGTTGATTTTTGAAGGTTTTTCGCTAAATTTTAGGAGTTGGATCCACATTTTAAGACAAATGATAAGGTTGAGTAGGTGGCCAGACTTAATGAATCAGAAAAGTACACATGGTTTTAGCATCCTAAAAGATGTTCCATTCCTTCTCAGGGTGAATCCTAATCCTTTAGCACAATTCAAAGTGCAGCTCACAGTATTACTGCCCCTGACCTACTGGCTGTCACCATGCAGCACACTGCAGAGTCACACTTGTCATCAGGGGGTTCCCCAAGTTTCCTCACACTGCATGTGCCTATTCTCTCACCCCAACACTGCCTTTTGAACATGCTGACTTTCTTTATTATCTGACCTACTGAGACACATTCTTCCACCTTAATACTAACCTACAGAAATCAGTAAACCATTGTCCTCTATTGCAATCTCCCATATGTCTTCTGGGTTCCACAAGGGCAGAAGTCATTTCTCATCTAGTAAATAGCAGAACACTAGGAATTACATGTACTAGATAATATTTCTTTGCAGGAAAGATATTAGAAGCTAAGTTGAATTGACCATGATTTTCAAAAAACTAAATGCAGTATATACACAGTACCATTAAGTCTTCAAAGCACATTATTGCAGAGGGTGACTTCATTGGACACATGAGGAAATTCATGCTTAGACAGGTTAAGTACCTGGTTCAAATTATTAGAGTGTGCAATCACAGATGTAAGCTTTATTTTATGTGATTATAAAACGCATTCTTTGTTTCCCTTACCATCTACAACTTCCTGTGACATTTTGCACTCACTTTTCTTCCCTGACATTTTTTAAATTTAATTTTTCAACTCTTTTTCTCTTTCCTAATTCCCTATTAAATGTAGACTCCAGGGAATCTTCCTTCTCTGAGTGAGTGTGCCCTCCCGTGACAGTGTGGGAGTTGCAAACTTTCTGGAGCTTGCATTTAACATAGGCTTCATATCAGGCATCCTTAACAATAAATGGGTAAATAAAATTGATGAGTTCTATAAAATGTGGAATAATGTACATGATGAAGAGTCAGCTTAACTTTATTTGCTGAATTTGGACACTCGTAGTAGAAAGTGTGGAGCTGATCTTAAATAAGCTCACTTTGATGTCCAGTATGGATAACATCCTACTGGATAGTCCTGTCCATAGGTAGTACAAAATTTGAATATCATGCAAAACACACGTAACATGAAGCAAAGAATAATAACAGAAACCAGGTGCATTTTGTTGATGTGTGCAAACACTGAAAGAGAAGCTATTTCCATTTTTTTCTGCTCATAGCAGAAAGATATGACAATGAGAAACTATATGTTTCAAGGGAAGCTGGTGGGAAAATATAATCTTACTGGACTATCACAAAGGTATTGAGTACAGGGTTGATGTTTACTGGAGAAGAGGAAATATCAGAAGGAAAAGAATCACAGAGAGAGAGTCTCCAAATTCTGTCTGTTTCTGGCTTATGTTAAAAAAAAATACCTAGAATTTGAGATGGAAGAGGTGTGAGTACAAATGGGAGTCATTTTTATGACTATTCAGAGGAGCGCTATCCTAATCAGACAAAGCTGGCCAAGATGAGAGTGGACTGTGTGTCAGTTTCAGACAGGCTATTCTAACTAAGTTCTTGATGCTATTTCTATCACTGAGCAAAGAAGAGCAGTGATGTAGAGAAAAATCAGGAGACAGTGAACAAAGCACACACTGCTGATGGAAGTCTCTTCACAGTTGTTGGAAGAATTAGAACATAATTTGACTTTTATCTTACA
This sequence comes from Dolichotis patagonum, assembly GCA_004027295.1. Classification (NCBI taxonomy): domain Eukaryota; kingdom Metazoa; phylum Chordata; class Mammalia; order Rodentia; family Caviidae; genus Dolichotis; species Dolichotis patagonum. The sequence goes on along the minus strand of PVJX010004398.1, from coordinate 9,543 downwards.
GATTGAAGTAAAACTTTTACTGTTTAATGCGAAATATGTAGAAGGAGCTAGACTTTTAGGAGTCTGTTTTAGGGCTATTGCATGGGAGTCACAGTTGTTTAAAGAGACAGTATGGAAGCTAATAATAATTGGTTAGATTTAAGATACATTTTTAACTTCCAGCCTGTATACATAATTTGAGAATGCATTTGTGTACTATCAATGAAGATGTGACTCAGACAGTGCTCTGATATTTCTCCCACGTTTAAGAAGGACCACTACGTTCAAATCCAAAACCAGCTTTTTCTTCAACACTGATTAACTTAACATATAATACTCAGCTGTATTCTATAAATCTTTATGTGTAAACCCTCTTGTCATTGTTTAACTGTCTAGGATACTTGAACTGAATAAGAATAATCCAAATCACAGATGAAGTTTGGTCGAACAAGGTGAAATAACCTTCCCTTGTCTCCATTATTTCATGAAAACCAGTATTAACATCATTTACCCTACTCACTGTCTGAAGCATTAAGATACCACATTGATCATGGGGAATAACCCTTGACACTTAATAAAAATTAAATAAGCAAAGACTAATTGTTTTCCTTGATGCTATGAAAAACGACTGCAGGATGTTCCCATTGGTCAAATTATTTTCTAAAGAACTGACAGAAAAACTGAAGGCTATGGCAAGGACATAAAAGGGAAAAAAGTTAATTTTTCATTGCATTTCATAAAGGAGACCCCAATGTTTATAAAGTTCAAAGCAGATCAGAGCCAGGACCTGGAAGCTCACAATATGGAATGGATTTGGCAGGGGCAGGTAAAATCCTCAGAGCAGCTGTCTTTGGTGCTCCTGAGGCATATTAACCATGGGAGAGACTCATTGGGGCATCGTCCAGTCTTGGTCTTGGTGATCACTTTAGAATTATTTGATGAATTAAGGAAAATCTTCTTCGCTACTCTCTGTTTATACACTTTTCATTCCAAAAACTAGAAGAGAAATACAAACTATAAGACTGAAACTCAACATTTGAAATAAAGCATAGCCCATAAATATAATTGCTAGGTGCCATCAACAATAAGAAATCCTAGCTGACTGCTACTCTTTTGGGAGACTATGAAAGGAAATGCAGACTCTTAACCTTTGGGTTGTTCTGGATATAAAAATCATGGATTGAGAATAACCAGGGGAGTCAAAGGTCAGATCTGAGTAACCTTCTATAATTTTTTCTTCATTAGTGATTGGCTGCTGGCATTAACAAAGTTTCATTTAATGTTCAGTGACTATAAGGAAACATCTATAATTATGAGATTAAAACACATAACGAAGCTGTAAAGCACATTTATTGTATGCGTCATCTACATACACACGATATTGATCAGTCAACATAATGTTTATTTCAAGATACTGAACGTTACTTGATCTGAGATAGTTTTTTTTCCTCCAAACTAATTCCATTCAAACTCATGTGAAATCTCATGTTTGAGTAGGAAACAGCCACAGTATAACCGTTCAAGGGATAGCAAACGACTTAAGGCAAAACTTTATTAGCCTGGAGGAGAAGTCATCATAAAGGAAAGCAGAAAGTTTCATCTTCAGTCCTCCCAAAGTTTTCCCAGCCTTCTCTACCCATTGTAGGTACAAAGCTCCCAATGCTTTACATCAACCTAGAGAACCTATGTCTTCCTAAATTACGAACTGTTTTTACTTTTTCTAATGTTTTAGACAGGTAGCTGCTATGTTTTCGATGGTGGTGGGCAGGATGTGACAAACCAATGATCCTCAAATTTCTTTGTCAAAGAGAATTATGAGGCATGTGTTAGACACATAGATGGGTGATCCCACAGCAAAAATTCTGATTCAATATATCTGACTTCAGACTTAGTGTTTCATATGCTCTTATTTTAAAAGCAGAGTGACTGATGCCTTTAAGGCTAGTACTTTGAACAACTGATATACCCACTTCGTAAAAATATCCAATTATATACTTGATTTGAGGTTAAGCATAGATTTGCATTTATTAGATTTACACTTCAAGCATAGTGCAACTAGTTCAGAAAATTTGATATGCATTTACAATGTCTAGTATGGGCTATTTTCTGGGAAATTTTAAGTTAGAAAGAGAAATAATTATCAGATGAATTCATTATTAAGAATTTTCTAGAATATTTAAATCTTTTATAGCTTGTTTGACTTACCTGTGTTTAAGAATGAAATCAAAGTGTGAAAGTGTCACAATTATATGGATAAAAAAGCCTGCTTGTTTAGCTATAAATTTTGGAAAGAAAGACACTTCTAACAAAGCGAATGTTTCCTTCTAAAAAAAATAACTTAGAACACTTTTAAATTTGTACTTCATCTATTAACTAAATGAACTACTTTAATGAATCTTGATTATAACAGAAAATTAAAATACATGAGTATGTAATCTATGATTTTTAACATATGATTATCATAAAGATATAGAAAGAACTTAAAAATTCCTACTTTATAGTATTCAATATTTTGGATTGAATATTGAGAAACTGTAATCATTCCAAATTGTTTCAACTTTTGAATTTTTTTCCAAATCTGTAAAGTGAATATATTGATGGTGTGTTCTTCAGGGGTTAGAGGTATTAGATATAATACAAAACATAAAACTTTCAGAAGAGTATTATTCATAATAAAAATTAAATAAATAATCTGTTTACAATCTTAAATATTTTATATTTTTGGGAAAATTGTTTTGTTGCTTTATCAGAAAGATACCACCAATTTTAAAAGTTTAAAACTAGCAAAAGACTATATTTGGGGGTTTCAAATTAGGTGTTGAGTTCAGTTAGGAAGTGTAGGGCAGAAGAGAAATCTCTGCCCTCAGGAGGAAGATGAAATACAGCACAGAATTAGACACAGGTCTGTACAGTGGGAAAGGATGTCTTTAAGACAAGGTAGATAATTTCTAGGAGCAGGATGGTAGATTTTCCAGGTTACCTAATCAACAGCTACTTTCTCCTCAAAGCTAGTGAAAAACTCTGAGTTCCAGAGAAGTTTTGTGATAATTTATGTTCATCCAGTTTATGTGTAAGGAGATATAGTTATACTTCTTGTGAATCTTAGATTAATATACATCTTCACATCATAAGGTTCCTTTTAAAAATTTATTTTTATGAGTACAGGTTTGTTATTGTTTGCCTATGCAGAGAAAAATCTAATAATTCAAAAACTGGCATATCATGCATATCATAGAATACCAGCTATTTCATGATAATTCCATGTATTCCACTTTTTTTTAGTATCTAGAAAGTTAAGTTCTCTTATCTCCTTTGTAAACTGTGGCTTTTATCCAATGCTTATGTACTTGAAGTTTCAAAAACTATTTAAACCATAAAAATGAACATAACATTTTATATTTTCATTCCTCTGTATTTTTCCTGAATAATGTGTTTTCTAGCAATCATGCTGAAGAAAAACAAGGTGCTTAAAAGTTGTTCGCCCTGTTGGCCACATGTATTTCCTCATTTTTGTAGCTCCTGTTCAAATCAACTTCAACAAGTCATCCAGGATATTTTCTGGGGATTACTGTATCCTAGTCTCAAGAAAATGACACAGTTTTTTAATGAGCCACCAAATTTCATATTCATAGAAGAGATTACTAACATTTTGTGTCTAGGTTCATGTTATGAACTTGCATTTATCTTGCAAAACATCTCTATATGCTAAATTCCAACAAATGAAGATTTTGCGTTCTCTCAGCCTTGTAAGTCAGACAAGTGGTTTTGGAACCACACAATTGACAGTGGTTTTGGTGTCTGCACTTGGAATAATATGCTATTTATGATGCACTCGATTTTATTACTGAATGTAAAATTCCACAAGATTTCGTTGATATATTACACTTTGCCTATCTTGAAAACAGAACTAAGCTAGTAATGGCTGCTGTTTATCTTAGTCACAGGAAATACTGTGTTCCCAGAAAATTAGGAACCCCCCAATTTGGAGCAGATGGAGGGCACTAACAACCGTTCCTGGGAACTGAACAAATTGATCCCTGAACTGGGCCCGTGAAACACAAGAATTTCAATTAGTTGCTTTTGCCTTTGTAACAATTGAAGAAAACAGAACTCTCTCTATGATATTTTGTGACTTTGTAAAATAGATGAGAAAACTATCATTTTACGAAACTGCTGCCAGTGTATTTTCAGAACAAAAGCAGTTGCCTGAATAATTCCCCCTTGCCTATGGTGTAGGCAGCAAACCCTACTGGTGGAGGGGGATCACCGGAGTTGACGTCACTCACCTGCCCCTTTAGATTAACCTGCCGTGGTTATCAGCTCTGATCAGTGCCTAGCATGGAGGACATTAGCTGCTCACAGGCTTCTGATCCCTGTTTGCTCTGACTCATGGGAAGGGGAGGACCAGCCTGTGATAGCGCTAAGAGAACAGTGAGATCCCAGCTTCCTTCTGGAGACCACACTGAAGCCACAGCTCAGAGGTCAGCAGGCCTGTGCTCTGCGCATGTCTGCATCTCCGTGCAGATAACTGCTCCCCTTTCACCGTGGGAGGGGCCCTGCTGGCGGCTGACGCTGGTCCTTTGTATGTTTCTTTTTGTACCTGTTTGCAGTGTGTGCAGCTTCCACTTATCTTGCGAGGTGGGTGCATGTACATAATACAGCTCTGCTCTTTTTTCTCAATATCCTTCCCCTTTCTTTTCACCCGCCTTCCTTCCCCTCCTCTGTATCCCCTTTCACCATTTCATTCTTTTTATTATTAATCTTATCTCATGTTTATGACATGTGTTACAGTTTGTGTCTAGAGGTTTACCTGTAGCCTTATGCAGTCTTAAGGGGAGGGATATTTCAGAGGTGGCTGAAGCTAGAGTGTGTGGTTGTTTCCTGGTGCAAAAGTAGGATTAAGGGTGCTAGGATTAAGGATGTATGATTACTAAACCAGGCTACTGATTGTTTTGGCACCATACTAACCCCAGTAGCCTGGATAAAATATAAGGGAAAAAAAGAGAGGTAATGTGTTCTCACCTGCCTGCCTGTCTGCCATGGACTGTTTCTTCTCGGCCACGCCTCCCTGCTTTGCACCTATCTGACTGTGGGCTCAAACCTGTACAAACTGAGCTAAATAAACCTTTCCTCCTTTAACACTGGGTTTGAGTATTTCATCTCAACAAAAATAAAAGTAATTAAGAAAGATATGTGGTGTTTACATCCCTGACCATTAGAGAAATGCAATTAAAACAATGCTAAGATTCCATCTTACACTAAAAACAATGACACCCACCAAGAAATAAAACCCAAATGCTGGCGGTCAGCTTAATACCAGCTGAATTAAATCGACGTGGTGCTGAATGTAAAGGGTCCACCTGAAGAAAGTTGCCAGCGTAAAAGGAGATGTGGAGAGGAAGAGTGAGGTGTTGTGGGTTCCCCTAAGTGTTGTTTTGGAGTAGTGGGTTCTCCTGGAGGAGCTTCTCATGCTGGCTTCCACAACACGAATTTGGCTGTTATCATCAGAGGAGCTTGGGGTCTTGTCACAGAGAGTGGCTGTGGTTCACTTGGGGAGCTCTTCTCCTTATATTGAGCATCACTTCCAGGCTCCAGAGAGGAAGGTATGTGCTGTTTAATACCCAGGAAAAGGTGGTAATGCTGGCTTCCTGGCATGTACTCAACTGTTCCTATCATCTAAGGAGCTGGGACCACATTGTCACTGAGGATGGCTGTGGTACGTTTTAGGGTAGTCCTGTTCCTTATTTTGAGCATCACTTCTTGACTCAAGTATGGAACCCTTAAGCTACTAGCACAGCTCCTTCGCCCCACCCCACCCCAGAAAGGCATAGACTTTCTGGCTTCCACTGCTGACCTCTGGGTCTTCCCAGTGCAGATCCATAAAGCAGACTGCCATGAGTCATTGTTATGGGCTCTAGACCTTCAGCTGGACTCGTGGGAGGCAGTGCCATGGGCTCTGGGTCTTCAGCTGGACTCATGCAAGCCATTGCTGCAGGATTCAGGCCATCCGCTGGATTTTCTAGGAATTTAGTGTTGTGGGCAGATTTCCTGCACCTTCTTGTATTTAACTCTGGGTGACCATCGTAAAATAACATAAATTGTGTGTCCTGTCTGTAATTCTTCTCCTGATAACCCCTGACTACAACAAAGCTAACTTCCTTTGAAGGGAATGTCTCACTGTCCTGCTCTGTGTATCTTACTCAGGGTCATCATGGAGAGAAGAAAGCAGATACTGCCAAGAGGACTGCGGGTGAGAATGCTGGAATTCGTCTGTGTTAAATGACAAAATTCAGAACCTGCAAGTGGCATGCTTCCCATCCTGCAGATCATGTCTCTCTGTTATCCAGAACAGTCGTGGTCTTCAGATAAATCCGTGACTTCCTTGATCTGTGGTTCAGACCAGGAAGCACAGGCCTCTGGCAGCTGAGGGAGGGGACAGCAAATTCAAATCCACCTGCTCAACCTAGGAACGGACTGGGAGCCTGACAAAATAAAATAAAGTGACATGAAATACAAGAGGAGAGAGAAAAGGAAAGTGCCGGAGATGTAGTTCAGTGAAAAAAGGGATAGGAATATAGCTCTGTAACAAAATCTGGCATTCAACTACCAGTACCATGAGGGGAAAAAATAAGAAGAGAGAGACAGAGAGAGAGAGAGAGATGGAGGGATAGAGAGGTAGATGGAGAGAGTGAGAGTGAGAAAGAGAGAGAAAAGAAGAAATAGAAAAAAGAAAATGAAAGAAAGAAAAAAAAGAAAATATGAGAAAAGGCAAAACCATGACACTTTAAACATAGAGGCATATATAAACATACAGGGCCCCCACAATTGCACAGGCAGCCCCCAGCAGCAATGGGACTGTCAGTTAGTGTTATGTGAACTTCGAGTAGTTCAGGTGAAGAAAGCATGTATGTTGACATTAGCTGTATGTAACTTGGCAACTAGAATTCATCGCTAGTGCCACCATCTCAAGGGTTTAGCTTGTATACCATTCTCATGGACAGCACAGTATGATTTATAAGTGGATTTTACTTTTGAAACTCCTGTCAGCAGGAACATTTTTGTTTTTAATCATTACTGAACTTGTTCCAGTCGCTCTTAGTATATCCTGAGTCACTGTCTAGACAGAGCCATGGGCTTGGTTATAGATGCATGAGGGATCTCCTGCCAGCGGGGCATCACTCAGCTGAGAGCATCTCCTGTGTACACCAGGGCTGATGTCTCAGCACCTGCTTTAAAACATTTACTTCTTCATACTAAAGGAGCTGAAATTGAAAATGACAAAGAAGAAGACTTTCTATAAACTCCTTGCCCTAGGATTTATGTTTAATACTTGGACATTGATGCTTTGACATGAAAAAGCAGTCACTTTCAAAATATAAACATATTTTTATAAAATATGTCAATGTCAAAAACTGAGACTTTTGTCCAATATGTATTTTTTATTTGTGCTCCATATATATGTATGTATATATATATATATATGTATATATATATATATATACATACATATACATATTTCTTTTTCACACTAAAACAACATAAAAATACTCCTAGTCCTTTACTGGTTCAACCAACTGAAAGTAAAGATATTATTGAAAAATTATTTTGATATGGAAGATGGAACTTCTAGACTCTATTTCAATGCATAACAATTTTTATGTGTAAATATTTTGATGTATTTGTCCATTAATCATGCATTTTTTGCCTGAAAAATATATGTTTTTACCCATAGAAGCCTATAAATATTTTCTTCTTTCATGTTTATTTTACTTAGATTTAACCTTAACTTATTTTTCCAAGAAAATAGACACAAGAAAAAATTATTTTTAGTGATGTGTAAGTGATGATTTACATAAAGAGCTTCTATGCATCACAAAACAAACTATAATTCATCTCAGACGCTTCATATGTAACATATATGTAAAATTACAAAGAAAATATTTCTTTTAGACTTGAGTGAAAAAATAAATCACTTTGGATTAAAATATAAAAAGAAGTGGAAACTTCTGACTATTTCTAATGGTTACCCAAAATATTTGTGCAAAAGTATGGAGATTACTGCTCAAAAACAGAGTGTGCCTCAGGAATGTCAGGACCAGAGAAATTGGCATGCTGGCATTTTTTTTTCCAATTCAGCAATTCTTTGAATTTTGCCATCACATTTATCTTGGTTGCATTGTCTTTTACAAAACATAAATTACAAATATTACCCCATATCATATTATTAAAGAAATATGTTACTGATAATTTAGTTGAAAGGCCAACAAGTAAAGTTCATCCAAGTTGTGTCCTTGAATATCGAATTTTAATGCAAGGCAAAAAATTTAAAGATTCTGACGTCCCCCTTTTTCTCTCCCCTCCCCCATCCCTTTTCCTTCTTCCCTCCTCCATTTACATTTGTTCAGTTTTGATCTGAAACTTCCCAGCGGGGATTGAGTAGGCACTATGGGAACACGCTGGATAACAATGGTCACCGTCTTATAGTGGGTCCCTTCTCACGTTGAGCCTGTATCCCTGCTCGATTTCTTCATCCAGAGGAGTCTGCCTGGTGCCTCCAAGTATCATTCAGCACATTTTTTTTTTTTTTTTTGGTACCGGGAATCAAACTCAGGACCTTGTACCTGCCAAGCAGGCACTTGTGCCACTGAGGCGCTGAGCTCAACCCACGGCCCTCAGCACAATTCTTTTAACTTCGTTGGTAGAGACTTATCTTGCACTTAGCACAAAGAAAGATAGTTTTATGCTATTTAGTGCTTGAATCTGGATGGTTAGGCAGAGGTGTGGCACTCGCTTGGTTTGTGTGAACCCTCCATTCAACCCAGAGTACCACAAATTTCTCTGTCATCAAATCGTTTCAGAAATCACTATGATAGTGCCCAACAGAAGGTCAAAATCAGATTTGTGGAGACCCACTAGCTCCATTATTTCACTTATGCCTGTTACTTGCAACTCCACCTGACACCAAAAAGTATGCTGAGTAAGCAAAAAGAGGAACAAAACTTACAAAGAACAGAGTCCACTGTAAATCGAAAGGTACCTGCCAAGGTGGCCAGCATACAACCGAGCATTCGAGTAATCAATTTATGATTTCTGACAGTGCTTCCCAGCGTTCAAAATTAGCTCATGTGCTAGATCTTTAAGTCTTTCTATGATGATATTTATAATTTTATCCATTACACTAATTTAGAGGTGGGAATAGTTGCTATAGAGTGGGATGGTATTTCCCAATTTAAAATATAGCATCATTTTGGAAGTGTGATTAATAGATACCAGTCAGTAGCTGTCCTATAAGTAATCACTTATGTTAAAATATCTCCCCAGTGGTCCTGACTTACATCTTAGTCTACTCAGTTTTGCAAAGCTCATCAACGGAGGAGGCAACCCACTATGGTATCTGTTTTCATAAAATATAACCAGACTTGTGGAACTGGAGCATTAAAAACTGGAAATCTGCTTCACAGAGACTGAGAAAAGACCAAAGAGAAGAAATGAGAAAAAATAATTTGAAACCAAACCAAGAACACATCGTCTCCTGGGAAAGTTATAAGAAGGAAGAAATGCTGT